>PXOE01000060.1:0-193208 GCA_003012245.1 Microcyclospora tardicrescens
TATATATCTTTATACTAATAAGGTAAATAAATAACTTACTAGAATATAAAATATTATAAAGAGAGTATAGATAGAATAGAGTTATATTATATATATCTTAATTCTAGACTATTTTAGTATATTTTAGGTAAGTAATAGAGTATTAATAATAGAGTATTAAGTTTTATAAAAATATTAGTATATACTTAACTTTTGTATATAGAATTTAAATAAGAGAGTGTCTTTTTCTCTAGAATAGTAGATAGTCTTAGCTATTTCTAGAGCGATACTATAATATAGACTTTATTAGAGTATATAGTAGGAATTTGCTCTATAGCTAGTACAAACAGCTTTAGATATAAGTAATAGGTTATTAAGCCTTTAATATTATAGTTTAGTTTAGAGAAGGTAGATACTTTTATACCTACTATAGAGGGTATATTAAGTGTTAGTACTTAGAAGGCTAGGAATGTTCTAAATATAGCTATTAAGGTACTAAAGGGGACTAGTAGGATATTTATTATTAGGAAGACAACGAAGATATTAAGCGGAAAGACAGTGTACACCTTTAGTATTTAGGTCTAGGAGGAATTATATATAGTAAATGGATGCCTTAAGTAAGAAACAAGGCCGTTAGGCCCTTACATCGCGGCTAAGGATGGACATTACTTCACTTTGCAAACAGCGGATATTTGCTCCCATATCGAACAGCCCTACCAAGGTAACGTACCTATCAATGTCGACCGGAAACGGCCGCACTAGCTACTCTATACGTGCAGATATACCTGTTTCTAGGGTTCATCTTCCTCACCAAGCACCACTGCACCTTTCCGCTCTGCGAAAACATGGATAATTCGACGAGCTCATCTAGTCGTACAACATGGCCGAACCTCGCGACTGGGTACCGCCCATGCCGGAGCCCGAACGAATGATTTGCCTCGTACGAATCCCAGAGAGCCAGACGGGAGGAAGCGCAGGCATCGAGCTCAACTAACCCCAATGCCCAAATTATGTTGCGGCAACATGAAGTGAAGCCCCATACAAACAGAGTTTACGCACGAGCCAGCAAGACGGTCCTGTGAATAGGAAAGGTCCACTCCGACATGTTTTGCAAGAGCAGCATAGCGAGGCCCTCAAAAATTGTCAATTTCAGTTAAGAAACATACAAGTTGGTTACACTGCCAACGATTCTTAGGATTTTCTACCCTCGGGTTTAGGGTTAGCGGTTAGCATTTGGCAGCGATCCAAGTCGCTCTTTCGTCTTCCCCACGTTGAAGCTCGCTAACAAAAGTCACTGTGATAGGTGACCGATGAGGAAGGTCTTGGTGGAGTTGGGGCTGTTTTAGCATGTGGCTATATGGGAATACAGGATGTTGCATCGGCTTCAGCGTGGTGCAGCCTTGCCTTGTTCTCACCTCCTCCTCGAGCATTCATACTAACACGATACGATCATAGCAGAGAAAAATGGGACGGTCTCGATTAAGCGCATCGCCGGCGGCATGGGTATTGGTGTAGCGAATGCGCCTATAACGATCCATCTCCTGCCCATTAACCACCCTTCTCTGCTTAGTGCGTATACTCTTTTCACCTAATAGGACCACGATTTCTAGGACAGCACAGTCGTGAATGCGAGAACCGATGCGGCAACATTCATTGTATCAGAGCACCGCCACTAGTGCTAACCACTGATCCGGTGTTGTTGGAGTCCTTCATCAAGTATATATATGCTTCACCAACTTCCTTAGGTGTCCCGACCTTGCCGAGTAGCGAGGTCTCGGCAGCAGCAGCCATACGTTTCTTGCGCACGTCGTAAGGGCCTTGAATCTCCGTATCGGTGGCCCCTGGGCTGACCAGGTTGACACGAATGGGTGTAAGGTCTAGTGCTAATGCCCTGACAAGGCCGGGCAAGGCAGAGCCCCATGCGGCTAGAACAGCGGCACCCTTTACAGGTCTCTCGGCGACGCGTCCGCTTGTGAACGTCAGTGAAGACGTATAGGACTTGGTCATATAACCTTGGACGAGCTTGGCGAGCAGGATGGGCACGAAAACCAGGAACTGGGCATCGGTACGCAAAAACTCCAAGGAGACGTCGGGGAGTACTTTGAAATCCAGCTTGACAGCGGTGTAGACGACGTGGTCGAGTAAGCGGCCGGTGTCTTGTACTACCTGAGCGAAAAGTTGTTCCAAGCGAGCTTCGACATCGGCTTGGAAGACATCGACTGTATATCCCCTGACCTGGGCCCCACCGACGACTTCTTTGATGTTCTTCACTGCAGCGTCAACGCGAGCAGGATTGGAAGAAGCGATGGAGACTGTAGTACCCCGCTCAGTCGAGGCGAGTCTGGCAACAGCAGCTCCAATACCAGAGGAGCCGCCAATGATCAAGATATTGGCGCTTGAGATGGGCGGCATGATGAGCTTAAAACTTCGAGTGCGGTAGATCGACGTGAGGGCTGGTTGATGAAGGCGGCGAAGCAAAGGACGCAGGGTCGTGTTAAGCACTTGCCTTTGCAGCGGTAAGTTTTGAGGAATAGAGCGATACATAGGTCGAACGAAGTCGAATCATTGCATACATGCTTGCCAGATCATGTATCATGGTGTGGACGTGGGATTTCCACAGTTGTCGTCTACACTGACCCGATTAACGCCGTGCTAACTCCGACGTTTGGCATGATAAGTCCGATTGTATTTCCTGATGACCGCCATGGGACACATGTAAGACGCCCCGATGTGGTGATAGGATTGCCCACAACCATGGCTGCTTTCTTTGTGGTCTCCGCAGATTTGACCTACCACCACATGTCTTTGAATGTCTTACTCCTGCAATCAGTTGCAGTGCCTGTTCTTCCCAGCTACTTGCTTGTACGAGGCTTTTGGGGACATCCACCGATTGCGCTGGCTGTTTCTCCCTCAAATGTAATCCATGCCAGGTTCATGAGTTCATCGATGCTTCCGGAGGAAACAGTTCCGATTCTCTCTCATTACCGAATCATTGCACTGACCGCGTGTGTTGACTGATTCGCTAGACTCCTCTAACCAAGCATAACGACCGATGATCCCGGCTACGCAGTGATCGCCCTCATCGACGTAATCCTGGTGCAAATCCTCAGGTCGAGGTTCCGGTTCTGAGGAGACTGGCTGGGAATGCTTCTCCTGAGACTCATAGGCGACTTCATTATGAGCGAATCGAAGACGGCAATCACGCTGCAGACGTCTTCATGGATTGGCTAGGTCAATTTTCTTTTGGTTGCGTGGTCTTGGGGTCCGAATGCAGGGAAGGTCGATTTTCGATCTTGCCCATGCGGAAGATCTCATTCAGCCTTCCGATAACTGTCCTTTCATGCCGGCTCGGGGCATGGCTCGAGGGGTCGTGGTCCAGGACATAAACGAACCGGTTCTGGTAGTATCTGCTCTAGTACGCCAACCAGTATGTGTTAAGCGCAACACGGCTGATAGTCGAGCGTATCTCGATCAGTCCGCAGTCACGCCGAGATCCTGGGTGTAGCCTCGTGAGATTACAGACAAGGGTGCAGTGAACAAAACACAGCTGAATCAGTGCAAGGCTCGCGCTCACAATGCTCGTAGAAAATTAGGCTCTGCTGCTCAAGCCGGGGATCATTGAAGTAAAGGCTTGCTATGTGGAGTCGTTCAGGACGGCGAACAAGGATGGCGACGATGAGAGCAACCCAAATGAAGCAACGCGTTGGGGCTTTGACTTTGCTGTGGAATCAACATGAAGCAGGTGTTGCATTCACTAGCACGAGTTTGTGAAAGAATAAGAACAAGAAGTTCATCCGGAGAGACTCCGCAACCTCCCATGATGATGGACCCTGCCATGCGCAAGCGATACGATCATGTCAGTCAAGAGACTGATGACATAGGTGGAATTAGGCGCGCCCATCTCGCTGATGGGTAAGGTATGCGCAAAGGCAGCGCGACAGGTTTCATACAGGTAGAGTGATACACAAAACCCTCAACCATAGATGTAAATACATCACGTCGATGGAGAGTGTCAGAAGTGTAAGACAAGGGCCTCGTACATGTACATTCTAGACTTTAGAAATGGAGATGTGGGGATCAGTGATGGAACAGCGGCGAGCCAATCGGCAGCGAGACGCAGGTAGTGTGATCTGCATGCATGCATGTTTTCTCGTTCCTGATACGGCCGAGGCACTCCCCGCCGCGGCACCTCGATCTGGTCGGTGGCGAAAGATGACCATATATGTATCCAGTAGCATCAGCCACTCTCTCCTACGTTTCTTTCTCCAAAGCATAGATTTTGAGTCTCTCATATATAACATGACGGCCTCAGAGTCCACACCCGCAGCTGCAAAGGAGCCCGCCCCTTCACTGGCGGGCAAAGTCTTCAACAGACTGCAGAAGAGAATCGACCGCCGCATGAACAGCAAAATCAGCAGTGGACCAACGGTACCTACATTCGCCAAAACCGACAAGATGCCATATCTTCCACACTGGCAAGCCCACCGATGGGTACTTGTTCACGCTCTCTGGCCAATGGTCCTCCAGCAGCTCTACACTTCCTACACCGGGAAACATATGGGATACGTCACGCTCATCCTTTTTTACTTCGTGTCGATGTTGCTCAATGGTACTCGCGAAGTCACCATGATTGCGAGCATGGGTGCGAAGTACGGGTTCCTGGACGGCGACAAACATGCGCGAGATGCTATCCCCGAGTTCAAGGCTCTCAGCATCGGCCTATCCTTGTTGATGACCGTGAGCTTCCGTCCGGCCATGACTGCGTTGCTCACATACCACCGAGGCGACACACCTCTTGGATCTCTGAACTGGTGGATGCCAGCTGAGATCGGAGTCTATGCTATTGTACTGGACTTCTGGTTTTACTGGTACCATCGAGTCATGCATGCCAACGACTCTCTCTGGCACTTCCATCGCACGCATCATCTTACCAAGCATCCGAACCCACTTCTTACGCTCTACGCAGACACGGAGCAGGAGATGTTCGACATCGCCGTTATTCCATTAATGACCTGGGCGACCATGAAGTTGATGGGGTTCCCCATGGGATTCTACGACTGGTGGCTATGTCATCAATACATCGTCTTCACCGAGTTGTGGGGTCACAGCGGCTTGCGACTCCTCGTTACTCCACCCACAACGGCGACTCCAATCTTGAAGCTCTTCGATGCAGAGTTGGTTACGGAGGATCACGACCTACATCACCGCAAGGGATGGAAGAAGAGCCACAACTACGGCAAACAGACTCGTCTCTGGGACCGCGCGTTCGGCACATGCCACGAAAGGTACGAAACGCTGCCTGAAAACATTGATTACAGCCAGGCGGCAACTCTGCAATGGTTTTAAGAGAAAGATACCCGATGTTTCACATCACAAAACATGAATCATTCGCTTGGAAGGAGGAGACAAAGACGGAGCCCTCAATCAGCTCCGCTACGATAGATTTACCAGCGATTGCGGTGCCACGCGGAATTGGGTGGAGTGTGCTGCTTATCCTGTAACACCAAACAATAAATGAATATTTATGGAAATGACGATTGTTAACCCATATCTTTCCTGCTTCTGTCGTTCTAGAAATTGTTCTGTTATAGTGCCCGTGTATCTAGCTTCGAAGATTGTGAGCTACGGTATGCAACACCAAATCCTGCATCCCACGGCCCTCGAAAATTGGCTTCGGAGTTGTCTTATGGAAAGGATTTGTGGAAGCCATTCATACCTTAAATGACAACAAACGTGAAGCGCCCATGTGTCCCTCGACCATGGGACGACTGCTCAGCACACCCTGTAACGCCGATTCTGATTGCAAACACACATCGTTTAACCCAGTCGCAGCAGTAGTGGAGTTTTAGGTTTTGCCGCATGGAAAGGAACGAGATTTGGATGAAGCATAGTGTAGGTGGGTTTGAGTGGTTACTCCATGGAAGCAGGCAGCAGCATTCTCACCCGCACCATTGGTACGTCTATCAATCAAGGTCTCCAGTGTCCTCGGTTTATGCTACCCAATGTTCGCTTGACACGAGTGCTACACGATGCATCGCCGTTTGGGTCTGCATCAAACCTACCACGTTGTGCTACGTTATCATCCCGCCGCGATCGTCAATATCAAAGGGGTAAGCCATGCCAGGGCGATAGAACAACAATTCACGTTCTATCCGTGGTACGACATAATCTGCAGGGCACACGATTTGCTACTTTGCATGCGTGGTTGAAGGAAAAGGTGCATGTTTGATGCGCAAAGTCCCTACCTACGTCATGTGCCTCGGGTCCAGTTGCACACCATCTCTGTCACATCACATGCAGTACAGGCAGTACAGGTGGCAAATCGTTGCAGAATTGTTCGATGAGACTTTCGCCGAGGACTTATAGTGTTGACGGCATGACGAGAAGTTGATCAGGAGGGTGTGCTGAGCTGACTTCGAAGTGGTGCCTGGACGCTCATGTACATGTACTTCACTGACACGTGCGAGGTGGTACACATGTACACTATCCCCATACAGTATTGTGTGCGCTGAGTTCAAGCATCGCCATCAGCAAGCCTAGCGTAAGGAACTTCCTTGGAACAGATTCAGGACACGGATTCAGGACACGAGAGATATCAATAGTGCTGCCTGAAGACCAACAGGACTTTTCAATGTATTTACTTCACAAGTCGAGCTCTTACAACACTATGCTGGAAGCGCGGCAGAGCAAGCACTGCAGGCATGTGCTCAATTTACTGCTATGAGCGATACGATATGTTGTGCTCTAGCCTTTTTGCTCGAGAATGTCATGCAGCCGTCAAGACCATACACTCGTATAATCATTACCTACCGACACGTACATCAGCGTGCAACGGATAGTGCCTCGCAGCCTTGTTATGTCGTGTTCCGCGCGAGTGTTGACACAACTTGAAGCATTCCAGCAGCATGCTTGGGCGTACATGAAGCGTTCGAGTTCAATGTGTGACCTTTCAAGCCTTGACATGTTGCTCACTATGCTAGGCATCCTGCATTGATGCCAATCATGTGCTTCCACATGTGAACATAAATCGAGTCAGCTCTACGTGGCCGGCACAAACCTGTGCAATCATCCTTCGGAGGGCACTGTCTACCGGCTATTCGTGATCACTTATGTTCGTGCGAAGTGGATGTTTGCTGCTTTGTACAACGGCTGATGCGCATGAATACTGCACCTTGCGCTTCCTTGCTCATGTTCCTTTGCACAGTGTTCCTGTTGGCACGAAGAAAGATGAGCTTTCTACGCGAGTCCTACCGTATCCTCGGGCTTTCGCGCCCAACAACACAATGTGAGGCTGAACGAAAGTTTAGAATGCTTGCTCGTGACATGTATACCGATGCACAGAGCCAGGATCCGGAGGCAATCAATCGCTACCAACGGGTACAGTGGTTGGTTGGTCTCATATGCGTAAGATAGTCGACTAACTCTTCCGTGCAGCTCGTGGATGCATATGACACCATCAAAGAAGACCTAGCAGAAGGTGTATTCGATCCGGCTCGTACTTGCCATGCAGCATGCAAGAATTCGACCAGGTGGCCAAACCCAGATACGCCACCTTCACGAGCACCGGGATCTAGGAGACAAGAGGGCGGAAGAGGAAGGACAGCCCCGGAGTGTGATCCTTGGTTGAAGAAACTGGAGAGAGGTGCAGCCAGGTACAACGCCAGAATCCGTGGGGCTGAGCAGGACCTGGGACTGCCGGGAAGGGGTATCGAGCACATCCTAGAGATGGGAGCAGCAGATGAGCGCATGATCCGAAACCGTTACCGTAGCGGCTCTACACCTACGACATTGTCGGACTGCTCTTCATTTGCACACCGACGAACGCCAAGGTCAGAACGCCAGAAGTCGTGTTTTGATTCCATTGCTTCTACGGTCACTGGCCTCATCCGTCGACCTGGTACAACAGCGCTTCTTCGCGAAGACAGTTCTTTTGCGGCGGATTTGGGACGCATGATCGCAGCTGAGATTCAGAAGGAAATTCAGAAAGTCGTCGGCACCACTGGCAGCACGCGGGTAAGCTCCAATCGTTCTTCGGATCGTGGCTATGATGATATTGAGGACGACACCTTTTCCGATGAGGTGGCGGTCTACTCCGACTCAGAAGGCTGATCTGGCGATACTGGACTGTAGAATCAGGCGATATTTGTTGGGAGAACGAGACGTGAACGTATATGTAGGACCGCATCATCTCAAAGACCACTTGATGTCATTGATGTCTCCTCGTTTGCAAGTATGTTAGGATCATTGTTCCGCTCATTGAATTGTTCCTTCATACGTCAATGGATGAGGCAACTGGCCTGATTATCATTCTCTGTCACGATCACTCAATTCTCAGCAATACACAAACATCTCGCTCGGGACTCCAGTGCTCAATATATGCCAGTCTTGCTTCGGTGTGCTCGTTGGAGAGGCCATGGGAGCATTCTCTGAAGTTAGATTCCGTGACCTGCTTGGGAGAAGTAGTTTGTGTTGGCGGAAGTAGCCGAATGTTCGCGACACTCAAAGCGCGTGAAGCTCACGAGACGCGCCGTCACAGGCATTGACAACTACATAAATTCCTTACTTCCAGCACAACTCAATCTAAGTATCCCACGGCGATATCCTGCACCGAAGCTATCATTTCATGTCTCCGCAACATTACCAGCGCACCAGATGATCCGGCGATATTCAAAGCGCGTGCGCCGCAAAGTAGCGAAACGTTGTCGCATCCATGAATGGTGATGCCGACCAGAATGAGCTGGCGCGCGTGAAAGACGAAGGTGTGTTATATGATGTTTGGAGAAGATGAACCCGGCGGCATACTCATTGACACCATGCGATTACTGTTATATTCAAATTGCCCAGAGACTGAATGCGTATGCTGATGGAATATACACAGAAGTCGAGCTGCTGTACGAAATTTGCAAGCGAGCATCTCTGTTAGACGCGCCACCCTACAAAGCTCTGTTCGAAGCATACTCTCAGGTCCTAGCCGAAAATGGACGCGCTCTGGAACACGATGCCACCATCTTCCGAGTGTTGATCCCCATTGGGCGCGAAACGAGGTCAGCAGGGCTCTCCATCGACCCTTTAACGGCTTTCAAGAGACTGCTTGTCGTGAACAATATCTCGATCATTGATGAAAATGATGAAGAGCAGAGCAAGGATGAGCTCTCAGATACGCACGAATGGAGGGACAACGAGCCTAAAGTCGGACTCGCACCCATTGCAAATGGTCTGACAGAAAGTCACAAAGCGGACAAGCGGCGGGTATCTTTTGATGACGCGAGGCTGGAGGAAACCTGGTTGTTGGAGAATGAATTGGATAATGAGTCTGCCCACGAAGGCCTGCTACGCCTGCCCCCCCGGCGACCACGACCAAGCATGCCTGTACGGCGAGCGTCAATCAGCAGTTACCATGATCTTTCTTTACAGGCACAGCCACCAACTTCAAGATATCCTACGACAACTGCATCTGTGCGGCCAGTGTTATTATTGGACCCCTCTCGAGCAAACCTAGAGAACGATGCAGAGACATTTGCATACACTTCGGACTTGCGCCTGGCTCGAAGATGCCTCGAAGCTTGGCATACTGCTATGCTGTCGCATTCCGGAGATCGGGTACACCTGGAGACTATAGCCATGGAGAGCTATCGGAAAGCATTGCTGAAGGCAGTACTAGACGCTTGGCGAGAGCGACTGGCATCGGCGCGAGAACAAGAACTGGAGCGTGTTCGTATCGAGCGTTTGGAAGCCTGCGCAGAAGATACATACAGACGATCGGTCCTCGCGAAGAAGCTCGTGAAGTGGAAGCAGTCGAGCGATTGGCAGTCGGAAGCTACTGCTCGAGCTTGGCAGAATTTGCTACTCATCCGATATTTTCAGCGGTGGAAGGCGATCACAGAGACGAACCTTAGGAGATCGCGGACAATACTGATTCGCAAAGTTTTGGCCGTGTGGCAAGATCGAGTGGGAAGAAGGCGGGTGCATGTGGAACAAGCCGAAACATTTCAGAGAGTCTCAAGGTTAAGAAATGCACATCGAGCTTGGTGCTGGCAATACCTGGAGCGCAAGCTCTTGTTCTGGCGAAGAGAAAGAGCAAAATTGAGTCTCAATACTTGGAGCACTGCTCTTCATCGCTATGCTGAGCGTAACGACTTAGCTGTCGGTCAATACGCCTATCATGTCAGAGCTTCCGCCTTTGACATGCTGCGGCGACACTTGGGCCATGTACGGCAAACTCAGGAGGACTTAAGACCGCTCTCAGACAATTTGAGCCTACGCATGCAATCCGATCTGCAGCGTAGGTTTCTGAATCTCTTGCTTTTGCGCTCCACTTCACTCTGTCAGGCCACTACTTTCGACAACCGCAGGTTGTTACGAAGTGCTTGGTCAACATGGAATGATGCCCTTCGCTGTCGGGTCCTCGAACAGAAGACAAATGAAAGGATCCTTGTTGAGAACCTCTACCGATGGGTCCTGGAGGAGCGGTGTCACTTGTATCGCCGCTCAAGGAACCAGCGGGCCGCGCAAAATGTGCTGTCGGTATGGAGCACAAGCTTGAAACAGTTGCAACATCCGTTAGCAGGTGCCGAACAGATCTTTGCTGAGCGTCAATACAGACGACGCATGGCTTCGAGCATGAATAATCTGCACGCCAAGGTACGTGAACGGGAAAATGCCGAAAGATATGCGGTCGAATTTGCCAACCGCCGTGTGATACCCTCTGTGATCGCTCCATGGAGCAAGAAAATGTACCATGTTCGCACCTTACATAGATGGGCAACGGATTCGAGATTCTTCAACCTGACTTCCGAGCACATGAAACTATGGCAAGACAAGACCGAGAAGCACAAGATCGAGAGGCGGCGGCAAGCCTACGGCCAGATTCGGGCAAGAATAAAAATTCGGATAGCACGCTCTTGTCTTGCTTGTATGCACGAGCGTTTGGTTCACTTGGATGCTCTTCTCGAGCAAGCTTACTCAGTCTCCCATACGAAGCTGTCTCTGCGCGGATCGGCAAGCCTGGCCATCTGGCGTCAAAGCACCAACAGCATAGGCGATATGAAGCAAGCAGCGGCGTCCACAAATCGTCAGCGACTCATAGGCTCCTCTTTCGCAGCACTTGCTTTGCGCCTGCGCAGCCTCGACGCCTTGGACAAACAAGCAGTGGAGATACGTCGCGAAGCGAACCTCGATCTCCTCGGCGGCAGCCTGAAGAAGATGCAATGGATCTCTTTCTCGGTTGCGCAACATGCAGCGCGGCGTAATGAAAGCGCCGAGGCTCTATGGGTGAGGAACCGAGACACGCATATCAAGCGCATGATCAGAGTTTGGCACATTCAAGCCACCGCCCGCGTCAGGTATGGAGCATTGCAGTCTTCTGATTATGAAAAACGTGAGCCGGAATCGCCTTCCTTGCGGCAGGCCAGTCGTGCAGCTTTGCGGTTCGTACAACAGACCGTACCCGACTCGCCTGCAGTAAGAGGGACGACTACACCAGCATATCTGCGTACGCCATCTAAATCACGAAAGGCTGGACGCTTCCGCATCATGCTCCCCACTCCTATGCCCTCAACGCCTTTTCATTTTGATGCAGCAGATGTAGGGAGATCTCCGGATGTGCTAGACAAGGACCAAGCCCAAACGGATCAGGGGAAGAACCGCGCTAGCTCGTTCCCCCAAGGCGTAGATGCTTCAGCTTTGCCCAAGCAGCATGAATCCACACCTCATGTCACAGCTTTTGCGCGGAAGCTACGCGCGGGTGGTTTCAATGCACCTGGTCCGGATGCAACGCCCACCGCTGTTCCCTCCGCGCTGAGGAATAGAGTCGTTGATCCAGTCGTCGGTACCGCCACTGCCACAACAAAGAATGTGCGATTTTTGAGTGCTTCCAAGCCGGCGGGAGCAAGTCGGTCGGGCGGGAGGGAAGGACTTGGAGATCAGGATATCATGTGAAATGCGACCAGGGATTCTCGTCGTTTGGTTTGCTTGGGGATTGTAATGACGACTGCGTTTGTGTCATGAATAGTACTTTAGCGAAGGCGTTTGGGGGAATCACGCTTGAATATGCGATGCTTTCTTGAGTACAAATCTGGCGAAATCAATGATATGCACGGATTCACTCTATGATCCAGACTCTGACAATAATCAGTCTCAGTGCGTGTTGACTAGGACCACCCGTATCATTTCTGTAATGCCACTGCTAGATTTACAGTATGTGATCCTCGATGCAATCGTGGGTAACAACACTATCGCGTGGAGATAGGTGTGAACGAGAGGAAGCACCACCTGGGAACACGGGCATCTTCAGCCAATGTTTCTGCCATGGCCATGAGCTGCGGGCATGATGTCGAAGCCTGGGATATCCATGCCATCTAGGTTCTGATCGAGTAGTCCGTACAGTGAGGCGTTGCCCGAATACCAATCGTATAGGTACGAGGATGCATCGGCGTCCGCAGGATTCATCTCTGGATTCTCGATATTGATTACCGATGGGGCCGGTGCAAAACCAAGCGAGGATAAGTAGCCATCGAACTCTCCCATGACAGATTCAAGGTTTTGCACGGTATTGGGCACGTCCTGCAAGCGATTTGCCTCTTCGGTTTGTTTCGCGGAAACATAGGCTTCGGCGACTTTCCAGAACACCGAGCACATGCGGTAAAACTTTTCGATACCACCAGAAAGTTGGCAAGCGGGTCGAAGCGACACCACGTAGTCCCGAATGAGGTTCAAATCTTCTTGCACGTTTTGATGGTTTGCAATGATATGACAGAAGAGCACGGTGAATGGCGTGAGTGGGGTATTAAGAGTGACCCTACAGCCCATTAGCGGAGTTCGCAGTGTCTCGTGATAAGTTTGCCTCACCAGTGACAATGAATTGTCCAGCAGTACACGTTACGACCGCTCTGGTCCGCAAGATCTCTGCTAATTCGCAGGCATTGTCTTGCAGCCTCGAGAGCTGGCGAAGGAGCACTGTGGCTGGTTGGAATTGCTCGCAGTATCAATGTCCTGCATAAGTCACGTCAATTTCGGCCACTTTGTTCTTTTGGGGGACGCGGTGTCTTACAAGATGCTATAGAACATAATGTTGTCACCACCAGCAATCATATGAGCCAGGTTGCCCATGGATGTCTCAAGGAGTGGTTTGATTTCACCATCTGCCTTAAGAATGTAAGTATCCTTGACTCTATCATGAGTAATGTACTTACTGCTACTCTTGTCCTATATACGTCCCTCAAATCATTTGCAAGAGATTCGGCGATACGTCTTCGTTGGCTTGGAGCTTGTGCGAGGGCAACGGGACTGTAGAGCTGTTCGCAAACTTTGCCTTGTATTGAAGCCACCTCGATCCAGAAATGGAATAGGTGTATGATTGGTTTGCTGAATTGCAGTGAGGTGGTCGGTTTGGATAATGATATATATGAGTCTTGTATCGCAGGTGCACGTCCAAGGCGTAGGGAATTGCTTCTATCCATGACATATACCATCCAGAATAGTGCGACTTTCGCCTTCTGTCCCTCGGGCTCATCATCTGACACTACTGGGAGTCGATTGTAGCCAAGAGTCTGGCAGACTCCCGCTGCTGCATACGACATATACCAAGATAGGGTGGGCTTGCACATATCGATCGCGATGGAGGACTAAGATAGTTAGGTATGAAAGTGGCAACAGTCTGGCTAGGCACGAATTACTCACCGCAGCTAATAGAGCATCTACAGCCTCTTTGGTCGATGGTATAACCAGTGGAAGGGTTTTGACTGCAGTCATAACTCTTTGCTGAAAGACTTTCATCATATCATGATAGTATGCAGGAGCTTCTCCAGAACAGACAGCACTTAGTTCTGTGCAAGCTGCAAACAGCCCTGAGTAGACGAGTAGACGACGTATCGGGGTACTGATATCGGGGTTGTCGTAGAATTCCTGACACAACAGGCTGAATTGGCCAAGAGTTAAACCTGGTATACAGAGCTTGAATGTCAAGCAATTCATGCCTAGCCGCCTTTTAGCCTATGTACAGTGTGCGAAATGGACGCTGGGAAGTCCGTACCTTCCGTATCTGACAGAATCTTCTCAACTTGTGTCCAGGACGGTAGTGCAGTATGCGAAGGTCTGTACTGATCGACCTGGTGTACGGAAGCTTCGGCGTCAAAGTCTAGGCGCCCAACAATATTATGTAGAGCGGCCAGCGCTGTTTCAAGCTGATGGTCTTGCTGGATGATTGGATTACTTTCCATGGTCTGCTCCAGCACATCTTTGGCCGCAATGGTCTCTGCAGTAGGCCCAGTGTAGCCTATGGAATGGGTCGCGGGCGGCATGTCATCGTGTTCGCCGCTGCTTGTCAAGTCGGGGACACTGGCAGGTGTGTTGGCGATTGGGGAGATAATATTGATACTCGCGCTGTTTCTGAGCAACTGCTCAATACTCGCAAGACGGTCGGAGATCTTGTCGATTTTGTTCTCACTGGCCATTTGAGTATACGGACTTCTGGAAAGCCATGATTGATGCTATACTTACTACTGCTTCGTCACCATTACTCTCGATCGCTGTTCCGGACGATGCACCGTGGTGCGACATGCTGATTATCCGATCAGCCTTAAACCCTGAGCAATTGGATGCGTACACGATTCTCGACCTACCCAAGCTGGCAGTGCGGCAATGGCCACATGGTCGCTTCCTGTCACATCTGATCTTTCTACTGCGGCACTCATCGCACTACGAATACGTTAGAAACATAGCCCTCTCTATAGAAGGGACTTCGTGGAGCGCACTGCTCGTAGTGCCGCTGATGTCGTCACGCTCGATGCGGCATTAAAACCCTCTCGAGCATCCTCCGCCGAAGAGATGGCCTCATCCATGTTCCAGAGTGAGATGCTGATACATAGTAGTGAGGGTGGGTATAAGTACTCGGCATGCGCGGAGCGCGATGGCGGAATGAGCCCGCCGCGCCTGCGTCCTCCACCTTTTCGAAAGACATGCACATCTGCTACATCTTTCATGCCATCGACACGATGTGCGTTTGTGCGTTGTTCGTGATGTAACGACCATATACGCTTGACCTTACTTCTCACACATGTTGTTTGCTACTCTTGGACTTCTAAAACATCATCAACACGACGAGAACGGGAAAGTATAAAGGGATTGACGCTGCACTGTTCTTACAACTACTACACTACAGTCCGTTGTTCTGATGCAATTCCACAAACTGATGATCATCCATATAAAACTCGTACACCCGTTCAGTATATTTGCACATTGCAAGAATAGCCCACTTGAGCTGATATTGGAATGGATCACTCCATTACACCCCTCTTCCGCTCCCCACCACTTTGTGCCTTGGCAGGCTGGAGGGCCTCTGGGAGAGCTTTGGTATATCCTCGGAATGTGGTGTCCCACCAACTCGACACTGCTCCTCCCGCCAAGGCTTGATCGCTATGTGATGCTCGTCGCTCTGCATAGTCTTCGCTTCCTCTCTTATGGTGCGAGAGGTTGCCAAACATGCCTTGGGACGACTAATGACGAATGTTAGTGGATGCTTTGGGAGATCTCGAAGCACGAAAGCATGGGCTCAGACGTACACGTCGTCTTTGCGATGTTGTGGTGGCAGGAGCAGGATTGCTCGACAACGTCTTCTCGAGCTTGTCGATTCCTGCAATGGACGTGCGGCGGACAGCGTCTACGATACCCGAGCTCTCTTGCGAAGGACGTCGAACAGGGGGCTCATGAACCTCCTTCCCTCTTTGAAACATGCCTCGACGATCTGACCAATTTGAGGTCGGCGACGACATATTGTTTACAGTGTTGTATCGAGGAAAGATTTGGTTGTGAATTTGATAGAGTGGAGCGCGTGGAGATCAAAGGTTGAGAATTGTGTATCCTGGCAAGTTGGATAGACGATGGTGTTGGACAAGAGCAGCTCAATCAGCCCTCTTAATGTATGCTATAAGGACCACTTCATAAGCACGATCAAGCTGTCATCCCGTCCCGATCTTCTATCACAGCTTGCATGGATGTGCACCACCGAGTCATCATACCACTCTTTGTATGACGATGCCCACGCGACACATGCGTGTACTTGGCTGGAAATGCGGGGAAAGCTTATCGGGCTTGTTCACATAGGCGCACATCAACATCAATACATGTACGTCTACACGAGTTGATAGGCTCTATCCATCTTCTGGCTTGTGGCCTTGATCGAGTTCGCGATCGCGGCGTTCCGATGTGCCGTGTATTTTGTAGTCGTCCCAGTAAGTCTTACAGACGAACGCAATACTCAGTGCCAGGCCCATGCCGGCCAGGCCAGTGCCCATGTATAGTGCACCTCGATATCCTTTCAGCGTTTCCTCGGGCGTCCGACCTCCATTATCGACATGCACTTGCACAGTCCCGCCGAAGCCCAGTCCAAGAGAGATGCTGTAATTCACAATGCTACACGGTTCTCATCAGTTTGGTTTAGCGACAAGTAGTCAACAAGGATCTTAACATACGTGCTGACCAAGCTAGCAGCCACACCTTGCCGCTCTTTCTCGATGGAGTTGCTCAAGCAGATTGTCGCGGCCGGAAAGCTCATGTCCATGCCTATCGGTGCAATGCAAGCAAAGACGAATATCTGGGCCCAATAGATCTGGTGTGGCGGTAGTGTCGCAACCAGCAGGTTGCCCGCGAGGAAAGCAGCCATAGCGATGACCATGACCCATGCCGCTCGTAGACGACCGAGTAGAATTCCCGTCATGATCGAAGCTACCCCACCAGCTATCGCGAGAGGCGACAGGTACGCCGACGCCAGTAACGGGGAGGACCCTCGAAGTACTTCCATGATTTGCCAAAGGTAGAACACAAACACGCCGAAATTGGCCCATCCACAAGCTACGCAACCAAGAACAAACGCATTCGTGCTGGTGAGGACGCTGAAAGGTATGAGTGGATCCTGTGAGACGTAGACTTCTAGGTAGAAGAACAGCGGGAACAGTAACACACTCAGGATCAACGTCACAATCACATATGGCGACTGCCACCCAGCGATCGGTGCTTGGTTCCACGCAAAATTGAACAAAATCAGAGCTGTAATGCCGACCGTCGCTGCGAGAAGATCAAGATCTCTAATAAGCGCTTCCAATGTCTTTGGAGCTTTGGGTAAGACTTGTGGATCAGGTACGATCAACTGTATGGTAAGAGCAATGATCGTGAGAGTGATGGCCGTACTCCAGAATGTCCCTGTTGTCATCAGAATCCACATTCCGCAACAATCATAATTTAGACTCACAAGGCCACCACGCCAGCGCAAATAGACCCGCGAACACAGCACCAACAATTGAGCCACCCGGGGCAGTAGCACCAAACATGGCAAATGCCATGTTCTTCTTCAATCCGGGCTCGTACAGAATCCCTAGCAGAGCAATTGCGTTGGGCAAACATATCGAAGGCCCGATCCCAACCAGGACGCGCGAGAAGATGAATAGGACATAGTTCGAGTACACGCTGAGTCCCGAAACCAGAGACCATAACGCGAACCACATGTACCCGATGACCAGCATACGCTTGTAGCCATAGATGTCGCCTAGCCGCCCAGAGAAAAGGATGAATGTTCCAACTGCAAGGCTGTAGCCAGCAATTAGCCAGCTCAGAACACCAGGATCCGATATGTCAAAATGATTCCCGATGACATGGAGGATTGAGAGGACCTGGCCCAGAGCAACCTGCGTCATGAACTGCGCTAGACAGATGAGGGCAATCACGAGGATCTCGCGTGGTAGGGAAACGGCTTGCGATGGCGAAGTTGTGTTGCCGTGGCTCTGTGTTGATTGTGTGGGCTCTGGTCCGGAGTTTTCTGGCGGACTCGACGTCTGCATGGGCTTCCCCATCTGGTCTGTCGGAGAGGACTGGTCCTCTGAGTGAACATTTTTGTCTTGATGCAATGCTCCAGCAGTCGCTACAGACATAGTCTTTCGCTGACTGAACAATCTGGTGGGAATCCAAGCCTCGATCTGGCAACTTGGCTTAGAGAGATGGCCACTGTTTATCGGGCGATGGAATCGGCTGTCAATGCCTCAATGGTCTTTCGTATGCAACACCAGAAGTACATCAGTTCACGTGGCTAAGGACGCTCTTTCACAAATCGTACAGAACAAGTCTTTTGCGAAAAGTATCTCCAGCATCTTTTAGATGTGAACGGTGAAAGTACAATAAATATCTTGAAGCAGGAATGCGGTTCTTAATATTTGGATCAACATCGTCGTTGTCTGTGACTCGGCTTACTAAGCTAGTAGTCCTACTCAAGCCATGGAATGCGTTCCGCGAATCCACGTCACGTAGATGAGGTTGAGGTACCTCATTTGCAAGCCCGCAACAGGGCCACGCTGGTTGCGTAGATCTGTAATCAATAGGAGCCAAAAGCGGCTCATTGCTCCAGTTAGACTCATGATTCTAGGATGCTTGCTAAGCTTCGCCAGGATCTACAATACCAGCTTCTCCTGCACTAGTAGCCGTACATATCCGAGCATTGCAGAGTGTTTTAAGTACTTCAATAAAGTCGTCTTCTTGCGCAGCCTGTCATGAATGCTTGTTTTTTTAAGACACCACTCCCAACAGCGGGCAGACTACAGAATTTTGAAATGCTCCTGGTCCTTTTTCAGAACGTGCAGCTTATGCTTCAGTAGGATTAGCCTGGCCGCTCGCTTGAACATTTCGACGGCGCCTTCGTCTAGTCTCCGCTGCCATTGGCAATCGTTGCATATCAGAGTGAAGTGAAACCACAATCAACCAAGGTTAAGCACTGCCTCATATCATCCAATAATAGTGCCTCTCCGCTCCATCTTGACTGCATATCTCACAAACAGCTCGTTGACAAAATGCTCATGCTTGATACCTGGCGGTCTTTTGCTTGCGAATTCCTCGACAGCATCCTGTAGCCTATAGTCAAGCCTCTCCACCATGTAGCAAACGATGAAGAACCCGGTCCTGTTGAAACCATAATGGCAATGTATGCCTATGGTCGGGCATCGGCCGTCTTTCTGCTCGAGTCGTGGAGAACGACGGAGCTCATCAATCAGTGAGATGAAATGCTCGACTTCTTCTGCGTTCGGTGGAAGCTTAGAGACACACGGGAACTTGTGATATTCCACGCCACCTTCTTCCAAGCCCTGGGGATTGTACACCGGGCTTTCATGAGAAATGTCAACAACCATCGCTACGCCGCTAGGCATGACCACGCTGCTGTGGCGCTTGACGAATTCTTTCGGGCAATGACTTTCATCCACTTCTCGCATGGTCTTCATTGCTCTAAACACTCCAGCGATGGGTTCCGAGCACGGGTCAATCTTCTTCCACTTTTCAAGGTTCTTCACGTCCCATTTCCCACTGGTGGTGAGGTGTTGAAGTTGCCAACCTAGGGAAAGACGTTCATCAACGTGACTTGCAAGGAACGATTCAATCAACCCAGAGAGGATGCGCACGGTACTAGTGGCATACATAAGTCCATGTGCCGCAGGCGCTGGGAACACCGTAACTTTTAGTGTTAGAGAGTGGGCGGTCGTCTGGGAAGATTCTCTGATGTTATTTGAGGGAGCGGTCAAGGGCAGCTGCGATGTATGCGAAGTACTCCGGCTTACTTGAGATTCTGCCAGCTGTGCATCGCCTGCTGTGGCTGGAATTGTGCCGGCAGTCAGTTCGTCGTTTGACTCCATGACAACGGCGTCTGGCGCGACTTCATCTATCATGTCGTTCACTTTCCTGCTACTAGCCTGAGACTTCAGGCGCATCAACCACTGGGCGATCTGTTCAACCTCCGATGGCGGAGTTAAATGGTCTGATTGACCGGCAATGAGAAAGAGAGGCACTTTGATTCCTGCCCATATGTCTTGTGCTGGCCAGCCATCAGACAGCCCTCCATGAGTTCTAGGCAAAGATCCAATGATTATGCGAAGAAAGGTTTCGGATCTAGATTGCGAATTGTACTTTGCTTGTGATCTTCGTGTCTCCTCTTCTGCACCGTCGCCGACGACACGAGTAATACTTTTGCTCTTTAGACCACCTCGCCGATCCAGAAACCGCAAGAAGTCAAACACCGCCGTAGGAACATATCGAAGACGCTGTACGCTGGCGGCCTCGCTTGGTGTTAAAGGAGACGATCGAGGAGTGATTGCAACCATCCCAATTATATCACCAGCAAGGAGCTGGTATAATCTTGAGGTCGATGAGACTAGAAGAGTCGCGATCGCACAGCCCATGCTGTGCCCGATGATGACCACTTTCTGGTTGCAAGTCTTGTCACGATATTGGTCGATGGCACTGAACAACAACTCAGCCAGAGCATATGG
Source organism: Microcyclospora tardicrescens (assembly GCA_003012245.1). Taxonomy (NCBI): domain Eukaryota; kingdom Fungi; phylum Ascomycota; class Dothideomycetes; order Capnodiales; genus Microcyclospora; species Microcyclospora tardicrescens. The sequence continues at coordinate 20,274 of PXOE01000060.1, forward strand.
AGTGTAAGCCGATGCGTCTTTTGGACTCAGAGCGGAGAGACCGCATCCAGGCAAGTCAATGACTAGACATGGAGCTACGTTGACCATTGAGGTCAAGAGTGGGGAGAACTGCGTAGCATTGCCACCCAGCCCATGCAGAAATACCAGAAGCGGTATGTCTCTGGGCAATTTCGGACCTTGGGAATGCGCATGGTACAAGACGCGGATCTTATCATACGTGATTCCGGATGGAGTTGTGAAACTTTCCCAGCTGGAATGCTTCTTGAATAAGCCCGGCTCCGAGTCCTCTGCGCATCGTGTGAGTTGAGATCAATGATCGGGAAGCCTGCCCAAGTGGTGTATTTACCTTCTTTTCTGAGCAATGCAGACGTATGTAGCGCGATTTTAGCATCATAGTAGCGAATGAAAGTCACCGTAAGAATCGCTCCTAGTAACCCTGACGTCGTCCATTGCACAAGGGGATGGGACTGCAAGACAGCCTGCAATCTCTCCCGGAGCTGAGAGACCAGAGATGGACTCATGACCGTGAGCTAGCATGAGAGCGCGAGATGAAGTCCCGCGATGCTGACAGATGTAGCTCGAGGTGAACCCAGATTCTGGAAAGATGTATATTTACAGCCTCATATCACAACTGGTGGCGCCGTTCCTCGCATGGTCGTAGTGCGAGCGATCTTCGCCTGACCCTTCAAGACGGGTAGAGGTGCTGAACAGAACACGATACATGTATTGAAATCACGTAAATGTTCCGCAGCAATGATCGTTGGGCAATAACGCAGTCTCATCTTGAGAAGTCGTATCGACTGCACGTGGAGTCTTCACGATGGCATGTGATTTCGCCGTCCATTTATGGCTAGCTTAGCGCCAAGGCCGCCAGACGAAACTTCATTTGTCGCGCACGAATTTGTGAAGTCGGAATCTGGTATCGAGCTTTCACCACGGCACTTCGCACAACCTCACCCAACGGCCAACCTCGAACCACATCGCCAACATGCCTGGCGTCTCCGTTCGCGATGTCCCTGCGGACAAGTTCATCAACTCATACGCCGCCTTCTTGAAGCGTCAGGGAAAGCTCCCAATTCCTGGTTCGTGAATATTCGCGCCCTGGCAACATGCGCTCCACCTTCCGCAGCAAGAGATGGACTTTAGAAAATCCAGGGAGATACATCAGGGATAGAGAGGCCTGAATCCCGTGCGGAACGGGGGACTTCATGTTGGCATTGCACTGCATTGCAGTCGCTGACTGAGTCTACAGGTTGGAGTGACACTGTCAAGACTTCGCATTCCAAGGAATTGCCCCCGCAGTCAATCGATTGGTGAGATCGACAACAATGCGTGCCCCTCATCACTCGATACTGATACTTCACAGGTTCTATGTCCGCGCTGCTGGTGTTGCCCGTCACATCTACCTTCGCAAGACCGTCGGTGTAGGCCGTCTGCGCAAGGTACACGGCGGTACCAAGAACCGTGGTATGCGTCCATCGCACCACGTTGACGCCTCCGGCTCCGTCGACCGCAAGGTCATGCAAGCGCTGGAGAAGATCGGTGTGCTTGAGACCGACGAAGAGAAGGGCGGCAGGAGAATCACTCAATCCGGCCAAAGAGATTTGGACCGTATCGCTCAAACCACCATGGAGGCAGAGGAGGAGGATGATGAAGACGACGAATAAGTGCTATCTGACATCGTCGCACAAACGGAAAAGCTTTCGAAAAGCATGGCATGGCGTTGAAATGGGTTAGATGGCGCAACTGAGTAGTCGCTCGAGCGTATCGAGCTGAGCACATTTCACTCCCAACTCGATGTCCTCTTTTCGCTTTGCATTTCTCACGCTACATGTACTGTAGGTTGTCGTCTCCTCGATATATTGTACATGGACATTGCAACTGCCTTTGACAGATCGACAGTGGCTCTCTGCAATTTGACAAAAGCCGCAATCCATCCAACATTCCAGCAACCTGGGTTAGTAGATAGCTTTAGGTTGAAGGTGATGTGGGTCGAATGCTGTGACATGTGCACCTGTAGGATTTACATTGCCGTGTGAGATGGCGTTCGCATGGAAGTCTCTAGGGACAATGTCGCTTGGTGTAGCTCACACGTCTCATGCTGAAAATGCAATTCGGGATGACTGATAACAGACTGTAGACAGACATTATGCTAAGACGGCTCTTACAATTTCATTCCTGTTCGCATAGCGTGGTGCGGATAAGACAGCATTGAATATCAACGGACGTGGCGTATGATGACATACATGGACGTGCACTGCCTACATGTGGTTTTAGGTCGAAATCTTGTGCTTTTGGAACCCTCAACGTCAAATCCTGGGCAAGTAATTTGTCTCATGAGCATGCACAATCAGACCGCTAATAAGGACTAGTTCGCACGCTCGCTATGCTAATGACGTATGAATCTTGTTGCTATCCATATATTGTAGCCACGTTGGGACACCACAGCGCACCATGCTGTACCAGACGAGCGCCCGATAGGTCACAGGCGCCCTATTGTTTGGGACAGATCTATGTTTGGTGATCAGGTAGATCGTTGAGACAATGATGTCGATCAATGAGTAGAACTCTTTTCCTCGCGAGAATTTTGTCTACGTTTTATGAATTCACCTTCTATACCAGATCTCGATCACGTCTCCCTATCTTGGTGGCAACAATGCGTAGTGAAAACGAGCTATCGAGTCACAAGAGCTCCCTCGATGAGGAGAAAGACCCTGAGCTCGGCGTGGAAGATGAGGAAAGCAGCTCGCGCACATCGACTCCATTTCCGCAGCACGAGAAACTGCCCTCTTCTGCTTCCCCAGACCAACCACAAAAACCCACAAATGCTGAACAAGCCTTTGATTGGGATGGACCTGATGACTCGGCGAACCCTCAAAATTGGTCACGACCTTGGAAGATCTACCACACCTTCATCCCTGCCGTGATCGCTTTCGTGTGTACTCTCGCTTCGTCGATCATCACTCCTGGTCTAGATGACATACAACGACAATTCGGCGTCTCAGCCGAAGTCTCGCTGCTGCCATTCGTCCTATATGTGCTGGGACTCGCATGCGGACCCCTGCTCGCTGGTCCATGCAGCGAGCATTTCGGTAGACGAGCGATTTACCTGATTGGCATCCCGATTTTCGCGCTTTTCATCCTTGGAGCTGGTTTCTCGCAAAGTGTCGCCTCCCTAACAGTATGCAGGTTCCTGGCTGGCATATTCGGAAGCCCAGGCTTGACCATTGGAGGTGCGACCTTGAGCGATGTCTGGATACCAGCTGAAAGAGCTGTCCCATTCGCGATATATGTGATGACACCGTTCCTGGGACCTGCAATTGGGTAAATTCTATCATCCTCCATGATCATCCTTTTCGTGCTAACATCTGCTTCAGACCGCTTGTCGGTGGTTTTGTTGTGGATTATAGGGGTTGGCGCTGGACGCAATGGGCCTTACTTTTCTTTACTGTTGTCGGTCTTGTGCCCACTCTGTGGATGAGGGAAACCTATAAGCCCACAATCCTGCGCCGAAGAGCCAAGGCTAGAGGTATAGAGCTGCCCAAGGCGAATCAGACGAAGCTGCAGGCAACACATCAGTTTGTTACAAAGCTCCTTACGCGCCCAATGCATATGGCTTTGGTCGAGCCAGTGGTCGGATGCTTTACCTTATATATAGCAGTCAATTTTGGAATGTGTTACGGTATGTTCAGTCACTCTCATATCTACCCAATACGCTAAGTCTGTCCTAACAGGATTCTTCGCCGCCTTTCCCTACGTTTTCGCCGAAGCGTATGGATTTGGCATTGCACCTACCGGCCTCACCTTTCTTGGTCTTGGCGCTGGGTCCCTGATGGGTTGCCTACTTATGATTGTGTTCTCTCGCTTCGTATTTCGACCTCAAGTCATGCGATCGAGGGAACTTGGTCGCGGTGGTAAGGTCGCGCCTGAGAAACGGCTGTACCTGGCCATGATCGGCTCGATATGCCTACCAGTCTCACTGTTCTGGTTTGGATGGTCAGCGCAAGCTCGCGTTCACTGGATCTGTCCTGTCATCGCCGAAGCAGTCTTCGGCTGTGGGAACCTGCTTATCTTCATGTCTGCATCTTTGTACATGATAGACTTCTATGGACCTATGTACGGTGCGAGCGCTAATGGCGCCACGGCTCTGACACGTTACACTCTTGGCGCAGCATTCCCGCTCTTCGCGGTACAGATGTACAAAACGCTGGGTACTGGTTGGGCTACCAGTCTGCTTGGTTTCATCAGTTTGACGATGACACCAATTCCGTGGGTGTTCTACAGATTCGGACCTAAATTGAGAGAGAGAAGTCGCTATATCAAAAGCGAAGCAAATTGATCTAGCCTCGCAATAGTTTTGTCGCCTAATCTGTCTTTGAGTTGTGCGGGACATTTGCGATGCAAACATGTCTTGTATCAGAGGATTGCCATGTCTAGCTCAGAGGACATTGTCTGATCGCGATTTGCAAGTTTAATGGATCCATGATCACTCTACAATGCTGAACAGGCGATCGCTGGCCTCTTCCACCTCTGTCGGCTACAATTGTACGTCGAAGTATCTAGCGATAGCCCCTACTGGCGAGTGGGAGGCGCACCGGGTGGATCATCCATATACTGGAGCGGCTTTGTGTATCTGTTACACCGAGACATACCACTGGGACTCCGCAACAAGTCATCCTCCGTCCCCAACATCATGGCTTTCAATTGAAAGTTCGCTTCCAAAACTGATTTTATCCGAAGCCATATCGGCTTTGTGTACATGGAACATATGTGACCTTCACAATCACTGCGATGTCTGCCGCGTAGCTCAGGCCATGTCGCGCACAAGTCATCGCATCTTCACTAAGCCCTCGTTATGCTACTTCGTAGTCAGCATCTTCGATCAACAAGACTCTGCGCTGGACCAACCATAAGAGCCTGCCTCTAAAAGCAGCTTCCTTGAGGGAAATTATCAATCCCGCATTGGCACATTCCCGCTTTGGCCACATTACCACCGGCTTTGAGGCAGCAGATGTCTCCTCCACTTCCAGTGTGAGCTGGATTGCTCGCGCAAGTGAAATCCTGGAGACTACAGTCGGTAGTAGTACAACATGAACCTCTTGGCCACAGCAGGAGGGTATTGTTGAGCAGGTTGGACTTCGGAATCAGTGCCAAAACATCAAAGGTGCAGAGAGTGTCGTTAACAAGGCCTGGATCTGCTTGGCGGGTGTTGGCGTGGACAGAGCTGAAGAGAAAAGGGAGGAATAGAGATGGAAAGGATAGTTGCTTCATGATGGAGTGAACTTGATATCGAAGAAGAGTGAACACGGAGTCGTGAGGAAATGAGCCTCATGCGAAGAACCACCGACCTTATAATTCCCTTTGGCAGCGCCGTCACACGGTTGCAGTACTATCAGACTAGTATTCGTAGTAGCGAGGTTGGTACAAACAAGCGCAAGGGGTGAATTCATTGGTGCCGGTGCTAAGCGTGTCTCTGCTAGGTGGATTTGGCAGTTGGCTAGTACCGTATGCTGTCATGATCTACCAGGCCTTGCATATCCTCTCACTAAGGTAGCAAGGGTGATCGAAGAGTACGTCTAGATGTTGTTAAGGACGATGAGGTCAGAACGAGTGGGAATATTGAACATGGACATGTACCTTTTTGTAAGTTGAAGGGTACACACATGTATTAATGTACAGGATGTGGACACCCTTGCTTCCGTGTTCGTGGAGCACACGCGGTCAGATCACGCTACGTCAGCTGAGCTCCTCTCCACGTTGTCGCTCAACATCCTGAACTTAAGCTGTTACTACGTTCGCTGGTCAACACAGGACCGCTACCCATTTCATGCCCACTGCCCATCTCCTTCTGTTCAAGAAACTTCACTACAGGAACGAAAGTCCTTCCTCCATGCCGCACCCGCCATGAATATCTTCCGCATCCTCGCCGACCTCTCGCATACAGCGTCGAAATGCATTCTGATCTGGGCTATCCACCGCAACCGCTCCGCTGAGGGTGTCTCGCTGCTCACCCAGCTGCTCTATTGCGTGGTCTTCTGTACCCGCTATGTCGATCTCTTCTGGGTGTCACCACTGGAGTCCTTTTGGAACTTCGTGTTTAAGATCTTCTACATTTGTAGCTCAGTGTACATTGTCTTCATCATGATGCGTGTTTTCGCACGAACGAGAGAAAGAGAGTACGCTTGGAAACTCGCCAGTTGGAGCCTGGGCGCGTGTTTGTTGAGCGCTCCAATCGTGGCCATCTTGTTCCAAGGATGGTCCGGCGCAACACTGTTTGAGGTAAGAGAAGAGCAAGCTTAAGCTCGTCTACAAGACACTTCACGAGTCCAACGCTGACATGACATTTCACTCCAGGTTGTATGGACCTTCTCCATTGAGCTGGAGTCCGTCTGTGTCTTGCCTCAGCTGCTTCTGCTTCGCCAAACATCGGTTCCTACCGTCCTCGACTCCTTCTACCTTGTCACTTTGGGAATTTATCGATTCTTCTACGAACTCAACTGGGTCGTGCGTTCTGCAACGGAGGCAGAGTTCTATCAGCCAACCAGCATACTCTTTGGCATCATTCAAACCCTTCTCTACGTCGACTTTGCCTGGGTGTACTGGACGCGGCAACGTGTCAAGTTGAGAGGCGGTGGATTGGTCGATGGCGATGACCTGAGCAAGAGCTTTATTGTGAAACGATTCATTGGAAGACGCAATGCGAACGACGATGCAGTAGACCATGAAGAGAATGCAACATTGGGAGATCAGGAGAACGGGACAATTCATGCACCGGTGCCTCGCAGTGGGAGGAGCTGGGGTGTAAGGGGCATATCTGTCAGCGCGGACGACACTCTGCCATCTGATGGCCACGATGGAAGGCCAGCACACGTCATAGCAGATCCGGCACAATTCGAGGACGATGAATTTGACGACGATGCCGATGCTCCACCACCACCAGCGAAAGACAGCAAAATCAGCCAAGCGCGTCAAGGATCAGGTTCAGCCAGCGATCTGGACGAAGCGTCGGCGCAGGAGGGTGGTAACAGCGCTGTGGAATGGCAAAGCAACCCTGGGAAGTGAAGACGGGCTCACTCGTATCTCTTTTGACGATTTTGCTACATGATGACACTGCTTTTGCAATAGGATCCAAGTCGTGATATTGACTGTGATGTGTGTCTTCTTATGCTAAGGTTTGTAAGATTCTGCTCGCACCCTAATGCCACTGTTATGACAAGACTTTTCCGTCATGTCCCAGCTCGCGGCAATTGACGCGAGTCGGGTACTGAAGACACGAAATGGCGGGGTTGATCGACGATTCATGTCCTGACGTCCGTGGAGTATCCATGGTCAAGCTTATGCTCTTCAAGCAACAATGGGGTGTATGTAAGTGGTCGAATTCTTCTTCATCCTAAGCCATCGCATCGCTGTCCCGTTGTCCATCACTGCAAGCGAGGATCCCAGTCATCTTCTCAAGCCTGTGGCCTACAATCATAAGCACGGAGCCCGGGTTCGATCAAGACATTACGCCGAGTTCTCACGGCGCCCTAGGAGCAAAGCTGTTCTCAAACATTACCTTGTAGGTTACGATCGCGCTGGGATACTTACTCAACAACTATGGAGCCTTCCAACGCCGATAAGCAGAATCAGCCTGAGGCGCCTCGATACCTTGACTTTCCACACAGCAAACCCGGATCAGGACTTAACAAGTTCTCCTCTACCTTGACGAGAGAGCATGACTTTCCAGCTGCTCAGGCAATGCTTTATGCCGCGGGTGTTCCCGACGAGCATACCATGAAGACATTTCCACATGTGGCCATTGTTTCTGTTTGGTGGGAGGGCAACCCTTGCAATACCCATCTCCTCGATCTTGGAAAAGCGGTGAAGCACGCAGTCCAAGGACAGGACATGCTGGGGTGGCAGCACAATACCATTGGCGTTAGCGATGGCATCACCATGGGTGGCGAAGGTATGAGGTTTTCCTTGCAGTCTAGAGAGATCATTGCAGACTCTGTGGAGACTGTTCTTTCGGCAGGGCATATGGATGCTTGCGTCACCCTTCCAGGCTGCGATAAGAATATGCCAGGCGTTATTATGGGTATGACCAGAGTCAATAGACCATCTATCATGATTTATGGTGGAAGTATCATGCCCGGCTACTCGAAGACGCTGAAGAAACCCATCAATATTACATCTGCGCTTGAGGCTCACGGAGCATACATATATGATAACCTCAAGAATCCCGATGACCCAAGTCAGACCAAGGACGAAATTCTCACCGATCTGGAGAAGAATGCTTGCAACGGCGTTGGCGCGTGTGGCGGTATGTTCACCGCCAATACACTTGCAACAGCAATCGAGACACTTGGCCTAACGTTACCTGGATCTGCATCTACGCCTGCTACCAGTCCCGCGAAGATGCGGGAATGCAACAAAGTCGCGGCAGCACTCAAGATCTGTATGGAGAGACAAATCCTGCCATCTCATTGCTTGACGAAGAAGTCTTTCGAGAACGCGCTGGTCATGATGATGGCCCTAGGTGGTTCGACGAATGGTGTTCTCCATCTCTTGGCCATGGCTGGAACAGCTGGTGTAGACCTCACATTGGACGACTTTCAAAGGGTCAGCGATCGTATACCCTTCATTGCTGATCTAGCGCCATCGGGCAAATACCTCATGGCTGATCTCTACGACATCGGGGGCGTCCCTTCCGTCCAGAAATTGTTGATTGCAGCGGGTCTGCTGGATGGAACCACGATCACCGTGACGGGTAACACACTCGCCGAGAATGTTGAGAGCTGGCCGTCATTGAAGCAAGGACAGGAGATCATCCGCTCCTTATCTAACCCCATCAAAACTACCGGTCACATTGAGATTCTGTACGGAAATCTCGCGCCGAAAGGAGCGGTGGCGAAGATCACCGGTAAGGAAGGCATGCGTTTTGTAGGTAAAGCCCGAGTATTCAACAAAGAACACGAGTTGGACGAAGCACTCAACAAAGGCTTGATCCCACGCAACGAGAATCTGGTCTTGATCGTACGATACGAAGGTCCCAAGGGAGGGCCTGGCATGCCAGAACAGCTCAAGGCGTCTGCTGCAATTGTGGGAGCCTCTTTGAAGAATGTCGCTTTGATCACCGACGGGCGCTACAGCGGCGCATCGCACGGATTCATCGTCGGCCATATCTGTCCGGAGGCTGCTGTTGGTATGTTGACGCTTCTACCCACCCTAGAATGTAATCGTAGGTTATGCTGACGTTCTACTACCCCAGGTGGTCCAATTGCCATTGTGCAAGATGGCGATACGATCACAATCGACGCTGATAAGAATCGGATCGACATGGACGTTGATGATGCCGAGATTCAGAAACGATTCGCGAGCTGGAAGCCCCCGAAGCCAACCGTGACGAGAGGTGTTTTAGCGAAGTATGCCAAATTAGTCGGAGATGCAAGTCATGGTGCCATGACAGACTTGTTTTGAGGTTAGCATGGATTTTCACAGCTTTGAGATTACCCTCCTCCTGTCACGGTCTCCAGTGTCCAAACTATAATGATGAATTCCCTCGACAAGTGCTAGGCCAGAATTGTGAAAATGAAAAGGATACTCGAACAGAGGTAAGAATGCTATGGACTAAACTCAGCACCCATCTCCATGCAATATGCCGACATCGTTGGTCCTTGCCAAACCAGAAGCGGGAAGTGTACAAGATGGTTGATTGAAGCTCTCCACACTTTACCTATCACATCAATGGCTCGTTCTCCCGAGCGCAACACTTCCATGTACAGCTTTCGAAATTGCCTAGCATCATGTTACTACCTATGACTGGCGCTGGATAGTGACCACCCAAAACCTGCACTCACATTCAATCAGCCGAGTTCACGCATCGCAATATTGAAGACAATTAAGGCGTACCATTCTTCGCCACCACATCTAAAGCTTTTCCCAGGTGTGCCCAGACTCGTTCTACGCTTTGTGCATCCCAGTATCTCGAGGCCATGGTTTTGTAGGAGGAGGGCGAGGCTTAGGCTGGGAGCTGGCCAGACAAAGGTCGGCGTCGCAGAACGTCAGGCTCCCGGCCATCAGTTGATGTGAAAACTGCCCGAGGATGATAGTGGCCTTCGTCAAAGATGACTTTTCCGTAATGGTTGCTACGAGATAGCTTGAAGTGTAGTCCCTCTCAGTCGTGGAGATTGGTGCGATGGCGATGATCGGAATTAATGCGTAGGTCTTGGAACAATCTGATTCGTGTGGGAGTACTGATACAATGGAGAGCTCGACGAGTATGCAATGCTGGCTGTGAAAGGAGACAAACGTGGATGTCCAGATAGCAAGTATCTCATCCTTCGGTCAGGAAGCCAGACCGTTATATAGCAGGTGTTCCAGTGCAAGGCAGAACATACTCGCAAGAAACACGCAGCCAGCACTTCTTACCAGTTACGGCAATACGTCTCTGCACTGCGCAGGCAAAAGACGCCCTTCGCCCAGTCGCCACCATGGATAGCACAGCGGGCGACAAAAGACTCCGCCATGGGAAAGTAGTCGAGACGTCCTGGCACTACAATCACAGTCCTTGGGCGAATGAGGCGCCCGAAAGAGCTGATGAAATACTGTAGGAGGAGGCCTCGGGCTCCTCATTGCGAAGGCAGGAAGTATTTGAGGCTACAGTTCTCCTCTTTAGGGAACAGGAAGGGTGGGCCAGTATATAGCGCATCAATTACCCAGGGAGATCCATGGTCAGGCAGATGGGTGGTAGGCGCAGTATACATGCTAGATCGGCCACATGGCCATCGAGCCCAGCAGTCACACTGCCGGCATGGAGGCTTGGACGTTGGAAGAACCATACTCGGCAAGTCTGTCAAGGATCATAGCAGCCTGGGAGCCTTGTAAGCGATGTCCATTGTCTCTGAGTGTGGTGTGTGATGCCTGAGGACGACTGGGCGACGCGGTGTGCGAGGCTGATGATCTGCTCAGCCCTCCATTTTTGCCTGGGAATTCTGACAGGCGTCTGACACGGCCTCGATGGTGCAATTGTGCGATGATTCGATGAATGCCGGGGCCTCATGACTGCGGACAGCGAATGAGCACCGCGGCGTTATACTATTGAATAGTAGTCTGCGCAGTGCGAACAGCGCGCGTCCCGAAGAGTCGCTCTCAGCGGATAACCGTCTATACCCGTCTTACGAGTACAACATTGATGATAAGGCGAGACAGCCAAGAAGTGTGGGAAATGATGCGAGGCAGCACATGTGGGACAATCAGGCGCTGCATTGCAGGTCCCACGACATGTACTTTTGCAGTGTCCCACATGTGCCCGATCTGGTCCAAGGCGTGGGGCGACGGGACGCAAGTGGCCTCAGCCCAGCGACATGAAGGCGAAAGCTGTGGCTCCCGGTTGATAGGGCCGTTAGTTTCACGTCCAAAAACGGCTCATGCCTTTCAGTTGATGATTGTTCCTCCGTCTTACTGCATCATGCACATGCACATGCACACGCAACTAGGTCGGTACATGGATGTACGTGAATAGAGGTACTGCAGGACACTCTTAGCAAGCATTGGACAATGATCACTTCCAAGTCCTCGGACTACGCGCTCCGTTCACCGCCAGATCCTCGCAGGCTTTGGAGAGGTGCTTCCAGGACATGCCAGCAGTCACACGAGCTCAAGATGCTAGGATCTGACCGCCTGGGACCGAGAATCTTGGCTTCGTCCGTGTTCAACACCTGAGGCGCATTTACAAACTGGCCTCATCACCGCTTCGGGGTCAAAACGCAATGTGCCGGATACTGGCGCATGCACGCTGCATTCAACATGTGCTCATAGCGCCTGCAGGTGTCTGTCCCAAGCCTGTTGATCTTGGAGTCGTGGCCCAGGAGGGCAATCCGGCATGCTAGAGTCATTGCACTTTACTAAACGCTGTCCCGACAAGCAGGGTCTCCTGATCGTCAAGTACAAACCGAAATCAGCCACAGTCGGGTGGCAAGAGTCCATTTGAGGGGCGGGAAGACGGAAGGCAAACGTCTGTAAATCTTGATGCATGTCGCAGGAGAAAGAAGAAGAAGTAGAAGTAGAAGAAATGGCCTGTGTTAGGCAGAAGCCGTCACGAGACAGTAATGCCACGATTGGTCGGGTTTGAGCCCCGATCGGCCAGTGAGGAACGCACTGCGAGATTGCGTCTGGTACATGGACTGACGACGACCACGATGATGATAATAACAATGGCGAACGCGCGCGTTCTACTACGCTGCTCGTTCCCAGTCCGCTACCTGCCACTAGTTTCACCGCTGGCGAACGGCGCTCCCTCCCCGGGACCCGTCCAACTCGGCACTCAGACGTCACCATCATACCGAAAGATGCTCTTATGAATTTACCCGGTACTTTGCGTCTCTGGGCAATAATGAACAGTGATGATTCTGCACAACTTGTGTCGGGGCACGACGTTGTCTCAAAGTCCTGCGGTTCCTTCTTATCACGATGTCAGGACATATATGTGTAGTCCTGTCAACGTTACAGGTCGCTTTGCCTGACCACATTGCCCCAATTGCGGGCCTTGAAGTCCCACGAACCCCAGGGTGTAAGCTGTTTTTGTGCAAATACATGACTTCTTGGCCTGACCTCTTACAGAATCGCCACTTCTAGATCATGGCGCAATGAGCTCGGGGCAAACGCACCCTCACGAGACCGGACAATGCCCGTGGCGTCTGTAGCTGTTCCCCGCAAGCCTATCAGCGTACCAACTCGTTTAAACATACCTTCTACATCACCAACACAGCAGGGTTTATAAACAACAGATACAAGAGTGCTCCCTACGGACCGTTCAGCTAACAACTTCGCTAACTGCTCTTGGTCGGACGTTTGATAGCCACGGGCGCTTAGCTACACTAGGTGCCAGCACGCCAATCGCTCGGGTCACTCGTATTAAGAGCGAGCTTTGTAAGATGCCAGATCTACACCGCAACCAGAACGAGGAAAGCATTGGTACAAGATTTGCAGCTTTTCGCAGGTCGACCCTGTGTACACTGGCCACAGCCTCGATCTCTCTAGTGGAGGAACCCGACATCAAGTCTTGGCGTCCTGGTCAGCAAGTTTCGTCACGTTTAATCCCTGTTCTTCGATGAGTTCAGAACATCAAATATCTTTCCTTCATTGGCCAGCAAGATGCGGTGCTTTCCACAGAATCAAGCGGGTTACCGAATGCAAGCATGCCGTTGATAACATCCCATTCTGGTACTAGTTCAGCATCTGTGAGTAGTTAGTCACGATAGATCCTCAATCCAGATCGAGCCAGCATCGGGACCTGAGTTGAGAAGTGGGCATGATGCTGCGATCATCAGGGCCTGTTGAATAGAGACTACTCTTCCAGCATCGCCAATGCATCACAGCTTGTGAACTTGCCGGCAGATGCCAGGTTTCTGCACGACACGTCCCTTACCCATGCATCTTGTCCCAAGATTCGCAATGCAGCGGAGGCCACGAGAGCTACGGCCTTACTCGTGTTTCAATGGAGCCCAAGCCGTGGATCCGCTCCAACGACATGGCGCCATTCAAGTTGTCTTGCGGATGAGATTTGGGCTTGAGCCCTATCCGAGCTACCGGTACGGCCATAGGCTCACCTCTCTCACCGAGCGTGTCAATATCTGAAGGTGTCCAGGATAAACTGCCAATCAATAGCCGGCTCCCTTTGGCGTTTGCGGACGTCTTCTGTTTGTGGTAATAAATAGTGTTGTAGATCTGCTGCAGATGCCGTCGGCCAGCTATTTCCTGGAATATCAGTCTTCGATGTCTCACTTTCAGCTGTAATCTTTGGTAGGCCTGCATCAACATCATGTTAGGGCCGAGACTCTTGGGGACAGCACGCTGTGCGACGTAACTCGATAAATAATGGCATATACCTCCTTCGAATCTGGAGCGGTGCTGACCGATTTTGTGACTCCTTTTCCGTCGAAGCTATGAAATCCAGTTGGGCTGGAGACAAACGTACGATGCCGGCTCAAATGACCATAAAGCTTGCTAAGCAGCAGCAAAATCACCCGAAGGACATGTCCGTTCGGAAGGTGCAATCCCGGCAACTTCTCTCGTGTACCAAATGTCGCGAGCGAAAAGTCAAGGTAAGCATGCTTGTCAGTCCGACCTTGCCAGCACATCTGACAAGGATGTTAGTGCGATCGCACCAAACCTTGCTCCGCATGCTGTGCACGAGGTCACCCGAAAGAGTGTCAGTTCGTCGTTGAAGAAGGAAGCGAGTACGGTCCGATCCAACAATCATATGAGATACGTAAGCTCAGAGCGGAGAACCAGCGTCTTCGTGAGCAACTACAGAGTCCCCAAATGCTTTCACCTGATAGTGAGGGCTACCGCTCCTCGGATTCACGGCATCGCTCCAAGACAGCAGCCAGAGCCGCAACATATCGACAACGACGCTTCGCGATTGGTGATCGAACGGACAACTTGTACTTCGGTACGCCTTGTCTTGCCAACATCGTTGCCGATGTGAGTCCTCCTTCCACATGAGAAATTCTCCACGTACTGACCAAATCTGGTAGTTTGCATCATCAAGCCCTGATACCAGGTCGTTGACGCATGCTGTACCTGTTCGGGACCTTGCGCATGAGCTGTACACATCCGAAGGATCCATGTATCCGTTTCCGATCCTCTGGAATGACACCAAGGACTCATCCTCACCATGTTCCGCATTGGTCGACATCCTTCCCTCTCAGTATGAGCTCTGGCATATCATGGAGCAGTTTCAACGTCGTGCTCAGTCTGGCGAGTACGGCTGTCTGCTCGACCAGGCCACCAAAAAAGAAATAGAACATTTCTTACACGACGTGAACGCAAATGCAGAAGGCTTCCCTGATATGCTAGCATTGATCCTGGCCATGCTGGCAGGCGGCTTACAGTTGAGTCAATCCGAGCGGGGTGGCGAAAATTACGAGGTCGCCGAGGTGGATGCCTTTCGCAGGAAATGTGATGTACTTGGTCAGTAGCTTCCCAATTCCTTCCTTGTCCTATCGAGACTGACCGTTATGCCACTAGTCGCAGCTAGTATGCACGCCCTGAGGCTGGCCTCGTTCCTGAGTCAGCCCACGATGCTTGCCATACAGACTCTCGTCATCCTCGGCGCATACCTCACCAATAGCGGCCGCTTCCTTGATGCATGGACGTTGTTCGGAACGACAATTCGTCTGGCACATTCGATCGGTCTTCATCGGAACCCAAAGTACCTTGATCCCCCACCTCCATTACGGGAGTGTATCAATCGTCAATCGCTATGGTGGTGGATGCTTCATACAGACCAGCAATACTCTGTCACCCTTGGAAGGCCGCTGGGCATATCTGGAATCGGAGATTGCCCTCCACCCGGTCATATATCAACGGACCCCACTCGACATCGTCTGGATGACTGCATCCATCACTTCACCCTCATCGCACGTCAAGTTCTTAGCAGTGAAGGCCTGAACAGTATCCCCAGAATCGATGACCTCGTCGATAAGCTGCTTGGGTTTTGGAATACCATGCCAGAGCTGCTCCAATTCAAACAAACTTGGCTACATGACAATACCGACTTACCAGAATGGCCCCTGGATGTCATGTCAGCAGGTGAGTCTCGTGTCGTCGATTGAAAAACTGTGACCTGTTGACTGATATTGTGTAGGCCTTTTTGCGAAAGTCCAGTCATTGCTCATGCTACTGGGCCGCCAGCGTGTTAGGTGCACTCAATCAGCATCAAGGGAGGACTCTCCCAACTCGACCCCGGATTCATGCTCTCAAACTGCACCTTTCCACCTGACCAGCACTGAATCCTTTTCTCCCGCCACACAATCCCATGATCGCTCGCTAGTCGTTGACGCTGCTGTCAACATCCTTCTCACTCTCCTCTTCTTCCACAACCGCTACAAGTCGACGCTGATATCCCACAACATCCTTCAAGATGCCCTCAACGCATGCATGATCTTGATAGTCGATGCAAACGGCACTGAAGCCGATCCCAACGAACGCTTGGTTGCTGAGGCATTGGCCGTGTTCTCAAAGCTTCAAAGTCAAGGTCCTCACAAGCTGGCACACCTTGCTGTACAACGGATCAGCGATGGATTGGCCCAACTCAAGGCTCGAAAAGCAGAGCTGCGTCAGCAGTTCTACGACCAAGATGCAAGCAGTCTTTCCACCATTAGCCTTGACAACTTTCTGATGAACGAGAGTTCTTCTGATGGCTTTTCTGGTAGCCCGAACAACTCTCTGGGCACCAACAGCTACATGTCTGATAGCCTCTCGTCTCAAGCCTCGCAATGGAACCTAGCGGGTATGGCGGTTCCGCAAGCAATGCCACATTGCTCGACATTTGTGGAGCATGACATGTTCTCAGCTGGAGCTCGGGGTTTTCAGCTCTAATTTTTCAAGGCTTTTACAATATATCAACCGGCCATGCTCAAAATCGCAGTCCCCAGCTACGACCACATGTAGACGGTTTAAGCATCGACAAGCTCCAACACGTGCTTGCCGGTGAGCCGTGTAACCCATGGCAAATTCTGCCGACATGTCATGCATGCCTACCTTATAAAACTGGGTTACAGCCAGCGCCTATAGCGTCAACAACCACGTCCTCCGGTCCGCGGTCCGCACTACACATTTACATTATCATAGTGAAACACTTTGCGACCTCGCCCCACACCGGCGACAGTACCGTCTCCGCGGCTGAAGTTCGACCAAGGCTTCCAAATGAACTCGACCGAGACCCACTTTCCATTGGACACTCATCACTTGTCGCAGGCCTCAGCAACAAACGTAAGCCATCCAGTACAATACGAAGCCAGCAACAAAGATAACCTTACGCCACCCGATATGGCAAAGTCCACCCATGTGGGCAACATAAAACCTGACAAGATGAGCGTTACCTGCGCTTGTCGTTCTACATGCATAAGTTGTGCATTATTATTCTGTGCAGGTCCACTAGCGGCGCCCATACATTCATGTACATGCGGGTCATGTATATGTATCTTATTATTTGGACCTTCCGGCGTTTTGCATTTGAAAAAGGCAACACACAGCCATTTGTAATCTACCAACGCTTGCATCTTGAGATTTAGAATCATGGCATTGGAGGTTTATCATAGTTGGGCATTTTTGGGGTCGTTTGTGAAAGTTCATAATAGTTTTTGCAATTACTAGTTACAGATTTACAGCCGTCGCAACAATGAGCGTACCTCCAGTTGAGTAGTTGAGAAAGATGTCTTGACCATTCCAACCAACAGCATTTCGAGCACAACATCAACTTCAAAGTACACCGCCACTCTTTCTTCGTGAATGACATGATACCAGAGAAGGTTTCAGAAAGTGTTTGTAGCTAAAAGCATAATCTAATGAGTCTATACCAATCATTAAAGACAACCGCCACCGTTGCCAAAGCAAATTCGTCCAAGATATCTATGTATGGCAAATCAGGCAAATTACTATAGACACCTCAAATGACAACGTACACGAAGTTTTGAGGAATCGCATCATCAATTGCAGTTGCAGCTTTTGCTGCACCGCGTATAAATCAACCTCTATTCATTTATTCCTCCGACTTCGTTGCATCCTTCTTGAAGGAAAGCTTGGTGAAGGGCTTCTTGATCAGGGCAAGGAGTTTGTCAAGACCGCCGAAGAGGTAGCCGAAGCCAAATGACCAGCCCTTGACGCGGACGGACCAGATGAGGAAGTACACAAGCATGTAGTTGGTGCAGACGAAGACGAGGAAGACGCCGAAGTCGCGCCACTTGTTCGACGGCTCGATGTTGAGTGTGGCCAAATATTGGTCGCCGACAGTGTACGAGCAGTAGAGGCAGTCCGTAGTGTCGTTGGGATTGGTCAGATTACCCTGAGAGTACGATGCGAATGCGCCCGCGTATTGACCGCATGTTTGACCAGGCGGAGGATTGAACCGCGCCATCTCTTCAATCGTACACACGACAGGGACTCCTTTCAACGTTGCTGCGAGCACACCACCGATCCACCAGGTGGCAGGGTTGATCCAGTACATCCAGTACTTCCAGAAGACTGGCAGCATACTGTATGGCCGGACGACGCCGTTGAAGAGCGAGAACATGACGAAGAAGGACGGCAGCAGATTGGAGATGACCGTGAAGCTTGGCGCGAACGCTGTGATCCACTGACCCCAAGAAGCCTGGAACAGGAAGAAAAGCATGGTCATGAGGAAGACATAGCCAGAAACGGAGCTTTCCGAAGGTAATCCGGTTGGAAAGTACCAGAGCAGGAAATACAAGACGGAACTGATTATGGCAAATGGAACCTCAGCAACGACCTGAGCAGTCGTGAATGCGAACCACCCATAGATGCGAGACGGGTATTCTCGAGCCTGCCACAGCGCCATATTGGTGTAGAACTTGGGCACCACAGCATTGACAACGGTAGGCGGGATGGTCAAGATCACGAAAGCTGTGAACATGCGGTTGGTCATGTCTTGGGTGCTGTTGCCGAGTTGCCAGAAAGTGAAACCGTTGAAGATGCCAATGATGACGGCGACGAAGAGCTTGCCGTAAATGTAGCTGGGGTCGCGCCAGTACTGCTTGAAGGTTCGTTTTGTGAGCTCAGTGGTCTGCGCCCAAATTGGTGCAGCAAACTCCTTTTCCTGCTCCTTGCGAACGGCATCAGGAATGGTTTTGCTGCGTGTCAGCTTCAAGCCCTCGATCTCTTCGATGACATCTGCTGCCTCTGTGGACGTCTTCCATTCTTCGTTCCAGTTGATCCTGGTGCCATCACTCCGCTTCATTGGCTTCGCCGCCGTCTCCAGTATGAATTCAGCGACGTTCTTGGCCGGCGGGCATTGTACACCTCGGTCTGCGAAGTACTTGATCACAGCGTCGCCGTTCTCTCCCACCGGGCCAAAGTAGAAAGTGTTTCCGCCTGGGTTGAGGGCCAAGATCATGTCGAATTGCTGGATCAGGACCGAGCTGGGCTGATGGATTGTGCAGACAATTGCCTGACCTGCCTGAGCAAGTTTCTTTAAGAAGCGGACGATGTTGTAGGCACTCTGTGAGTCCAAGCCGGAGGTTGGTTCGTCCAAGAAGAGTAGCAAAGACGGCTTTGCAGCCAGTTCAACACCAATGGTGAGACGTTTCCGTTGCTCCACGCCAAGACTCATGATGATGGCATCTTGCATGTCATTGAGCTCGAGGAGGTCGAGGATTTTGTCAACATATGCGATCTTTTCCTCACGGGACACACTGGCTTCTTGTCGAAGAACGGCCGAGAACTCTAGTGCTTCACGAATCGTTGCAGTACCATCATGAAGATCACCTTGCAAACAGAAGCCAGTGTTTCGCTGAAACTCTTTCCCAAGCGGACGGCCGTCGACGAACATTTCACCTCCAACGACGCCCATATTCTGACGTTGGGCGAGGGTGTTCAACAATGTCGTTTTACCAGCACCGGACGCACCCATCAGGGCAACCATCAGACCAGGTTTCGCATAGCCGTTGACTTGATTGAGCAGTTTGCGTTCGCCACCAAGGTACGGAACAGTGTATTCGACGTTTCGCCAGGTGAAGATGGACTCGCTCTTCACAATTGAATCAAGAGCCTCGCCTTCCTTTTCATCGTCGGGCGCATCACCAAGACTGCTCTCTTTCTTGACTGAGCTGTCGCTATCGCCACCATTAGAAGCTGCGACAGCTTTCTCCTCGTCATCAGGTTTGGCAGCCTCTTTAGCGACCTTCTTAGACCTCTTCGACTTCTTGAAGATAAGTGCGCCACCGCCTTCCTTGTTGAAGTCGATAAGCTCCGTTGCGATAGCAGTGACAATGACGTACAAGACCGTAAAGGCGATAACAACACCAAAGTTGCGCCAGAGATTGCTGCGAGAGTAATCATACATCGTCTCGACATATGTGTCACCAGAGACGGAGGTTGCACCGACAGCGGCGCCGGTGATCGCACATCCCTGGTATGCTGGGTCGACGTCAGGGCCTCCAGGCACAGCTTGAGGTACGAGCTGAGCTGAAGCACATTGCATAGTACGGCCGTGGAACTCATTCGTTTGGACGGCTTCGAAAGAATACGCGAGCGGGTTGACCCAGTATAGCCAACCGAACCAGATGTACTTCTCAAGAAGCTGCGGCTTGGGGATCACGTAACCGGTAAAGATGATGAGCAGATTGAGAGCGATGCCAGAGAAACGGACAGCGGTATCGATCTCAGGACTCAAGCTTGCCAACATACGGTACATTGCTGTGAGGAGAATCGTGGTAAGGTAAACGAACAGCATGTAGATCCAGAACTTGCCAGCGTTGACGTCCAAGTTGCTCATGAAGTACATGATGATTCCGAATATGCATACTTGGATGGCAACGACTGGCAGATCTGTAATGACACGTGCAATGCTGACAGCAGATGGACGGTAGAAGGCGTAGTCCTTATGCCGAGCGACTACGGCTCTGCCGCTCACTGCTTTCATCAGTTCTGTAAGTTGAAGCCAACCGAGGAAGAGAATAGAGAAGAACAAAGCTCCACCACGGGAGAAAGCGCCCTCGGTGTCGAGGGGTTCGCCGTAAAATAGAGAGCCGACGACGAGACCGTTGGTAATGATGATGCCAACCTTGAACCATAGGGTGGCAGAGTCGCCGAACAAGAGCCAGAACTCGCGCTTCGTGCAAGCGAGCACTTGACGGGGAAAGCTGACAGTATATGAAGACTTCTCTGAGACACGCTTGGACTGGCTCTCTGCGACTGCGGTTTTGAAGGTGTTGGCATCGTGATAGTTTGACTCCTCGAGATATGTTTCGTAGTCTTTGATATCGTCGAGCACTTTCTGATAGTATGGAGATTGGCGAAAGGCGCGTTCAAGCTCCTCTGGGGTCTTTGGGGTGCTGTTTTCACATCCCTCTCTGAATTGACGTTCGACAGGATCAGTCACCGCTGTCAAGAAATCCGCTGTGGTCTGACGCTCAGGACAATGGTATCCCAAGTCGATGAAGTATTGGCGAGCCTCTTCCCTCCGGCCCATGAAGATCTCTCGTCCCTCGTCAATGACTAGAACCTTGTCCATGAGCTCGTAGATACCCTCGCCAGCTTGGTAGAGTGTCACAAGGGTGGTGCGGTTAGAGATGTCAGTCATGATGCGCAAGGACTTGGCGTAATCGAGAGCGGTGGATGCGTCGAGACCACGAGTCGAGTTGTCCCAGCAAACAATCGTAGACTTGGAAGCCAAAGTTTCGGCGATGGACACCCGCTTTCTCTCACCACCACTCACACCGCGGACATACTCGTCTCCAACGAGAGTGTACTTGGTGTGAGAAATGCCAAAGATCTTCATCAGCGCATTTGCGATCACTGGGATGTTTTCCTGTGCGCGTTTCCGCGTCTTATTCATCAGAGCGAAAGTGAATGTTTGCCAGACATTAAGCGTGGCGAAATGGACATCGTCTTCGGGATTGTAGGTCACCTCACCTCGATAATTCTTCTTCTGTGTATTGGCAGGAATGCCGCCATATGACACTTCACCAGTGACTCCAGCATATGATTCGCGCTTGTTGCTGATCGCTTTCAAGAATGTGCTGCACCCAGCTCCTGGCCGACCAAGCACCAGCATCATTTCGCCATCACGAACACAACCCGTGAACCCATTGAGCAAGTTGCGCGTCTTCTGCTTGCCCGCTAACTTGGGGAAGAAACCGCAGAGGATGCGGTAGAGATCTGGCCCGAATGTTCCAATGATAGCATCAGGCAGAGTCCTGACGAGTGTCGCAGTGGACCCAACGCCTTTGACGGTAAGATCTTTGTATATGACGCCGACCTTCTTTGCAGACCCCTCTTCGCTGCGCTTTTCGAAATGGCCTTCCTTCATGAATTCTCCCAACTCGAAATCCGGCTCCTCTTCTTCCTCCTCTTTAGCTTCACCAGCCTCTAGTTCTCCAGGTTCGGTCTCGGTGCGTGAGTGTGTAGTGCTGGCGCGCCCCGTATTCGGCCGGCGTTTCGAGCGGCTTCGACCTGACACCTGGGTATCCCTGGAGCGTGTCTTGGAGAGTTGTGTGAGATCTCTCCTGAGACTCTCGTAATCTTCGCGGGCACTTGTGGAACTGAATCCTCCGACATCTCGCTCACCCCAGGTTCCATCTTCTCCTGCACGATCAGATGATTGATCCTCCACCTCTTCGGTGGGGTGGGCCTCGTGAATTCGCTCGGCGTCGGTTTGACGATCGCCTCTGTGCCACTGGTTTTGTTCGCCATCGTGACGGCGCAACCGTTTCTCGTCCAGCGACGTCCCCCACATGGTGAGTCGTGAGTTCAGCACTTGGAGCAAATTTCCAATGCAATAGACCTGGTGCGAGTGCTGACTCGATTGCTGCAAGAACCTGGAAAGGATTGCGGTTCAACGGGACGACGAGCGAGCGAGCGAGCGAGAGAAGAGGAGAGTGGAGTGAGACGGGATGGATTATTAGAGTAAGAAAGACAAATTTGAGTGAACGGCAAAGACGGAAACGCTGCCCATGACGCGAGTCGTAAGGTGATAGACGGCGTTAAACATCGCAGTTAAGCCAGTGAAGTAGCGCGACGCTGAATAATGTCATGGACGATGTGGAATCTTCTTATTGCTCACTAATTCCCACCATGCTGCCATTGATGGTACCTTATTTTCACATCGATCGCTCAAATACCGTAACACCAAATGCCGAACCCCGTAAGATGAGACATAAGCGCGAAACGTGTGGAGCGTTGACTCTGCTGGGGTGTCCGATGGGTCGACGTCATCATCCATTAGATTTAGACGAATAGATCCTCGGCGTGTTGACCTACGTCCGCGGAGCATTCACGGAATGTCGTGCTCGAGGAGTATATGTATGTAGGACATCGTGGAGATGAGATGGACCTCGCCAAGAGCGATGGCACTGAGGGTATTCGGAGAAAGAGAAGAGCAGATCATTCGCTTCTTCCACGGTGATTTTCAGGCACGAGAAACCATAACAATGTACCGTACATGTCGACATGCGAGACATGTACGAGTCATGTAAGAGATCACTGATAGGCACATCCGAGTCGCGATATTTGTATCGACCTATATAACCTGCAAATGATAACCGCAAAATCCACCTTCCAACGCGAGTATTGATTCCATACACGGAGTCCTGGTCACTACTGTACGTTACCGTACATTTGGGTCCACGTTTGCTGGACGTTTCATCAGACATATACTCGTATCTGCTCACATCAGCCTTGGCGGTCCAAATGCCGATCCTGTCGGGTGGAAGCAAAACCCGACTGACTAATGGCCGTGTCCATCCCATAACGGTTCTTGCAGCACGTGAAGCAACATAAGACATCGGCAACAAGACGTACTTCGATCACACACTCTCCACTGTATCTGGGTCGTCCACGTCGACCGACTCTCCATGTATTCCACATTGCATACAGAGTATATAGGCAAGGCACATGTGCTAGTTAATCTAATTCCATTCGTTCTCGGACTTTGTTATTGCCGTAAACACTTGGATATCATTTTCCGGAGCCCTCGAGATGTCAGCGTATCCCCTGCAGAACTGAAGCATAAATACGAACATGCACGCTGTGCTTTCGCGGAGATAACAAAACCATCCTCAACGGCTCTTTGCTTGTGCCGATCAATGGCCAGGGTGGCAATGAGTCACTGGAGCTCCATATCGTTCGCCACCGGCCTCATAATAGGGGAAACCAACGTAAAAACACGAATAATACCTATTGATGAAAGACTGTGAGTGCTGTCAAGCTTATGTGAGCCGTGTAGGAAGTCACTACTAGGTGAGCGCATAAGGTGCAACTATGGTCTGTGAGATACGTTCCAGGTGTAGAGTGCTCGGAGCCATGAGATAGACCTACATGTAGTAGTGCGTCTAGGCATTGAAAGACGTGCACCCCTTGGAGCAGGTCTAGAGACAGGATGGAATGCTGTGTGACCTAACAAAACCACCCTTGCGCTCAACATTCTAGGTCAGCATAACATGTATACCTTGGTCATCATTCACCAATCCGCATGCGCAATGTACACTCACAGTTGTTGATGCTGTTGAAATGAGCAGTTATGATTGATGTTTACTTCAGTTTCGAGATGGACCTATTTCGAGAGGCGTGTGCCACGTCGTCTGTGGACGATGCCGCGAGTTAAGAACCTACCAGTCCGCACGGAGTAGAGGTGGTCCAAACGTGCGAGAGTTACAGAGTGGCATTCGTACTCGTGGAGTCACTCACCCTAGCGATTAGCCAGCATGTGCAGGAACGCTCCTCGGCTTGAATCTTGCAAAGATTGCGGGAGGTGTCACAGGCGAATGTCGTATGGCCGTCTTGTGGGATTTCATAAGTGAGACTCAGCATGGTATACCTGATAATATCACCTTCAACAAAGCGCCACGATTGGTCGACGCAGGGTTATAAGATGGGTTCCTTCTAGATTCAGACAAAGAAGGCCGAAGTATACCGTCCCCTCGCGGATCCAGGTAGCCAACGGCGAGCGAGACTAACGAGACGGGCCTGCATGTGTCGTAATCCGGCCGGCGTCTCGGAAGCATCGCACCGGTATGGGGAGCTGTCGATCTGGATTGGAAGAGTCTGAGTGATGCTGCCGACTTGCTCCACGTCCACCGTCCAAATGGAACCTGGTACCGGATAAGTAAGACTACATCTGCTTCGTTGCAACTTACGGATCAGCAGCCTCTGTAGGCGCTTGGTGAGAAACAGCTTGCGCGTTGAATGGGCAAACATCGTAGACAGTGACGAGATCTCTGGGTCGAGAAAGTCCCGTGGCTGTCCTCGGCATCCTTGAATCCAACGACTCTGGGCTTCCAGTATTCTCGTCGCGCATCCTGGTTGTTGTGGCACCTCTTATATCAAGATATGTGACCATCATGACCGCGGCCGAGGAGCACGCAAAATAGTGACAGCGCGAAAGTGCTTTTATCTGGTATCAGCTATGCTTTATTATCGATCGTGTGGTTGTTGTCTGTGTACAGCAACTTCCGCAGTGGCTACATTGGAGACTGCTTCTATTGTTCCGTAGACATATCTATTGGCTGTCATGACTGCCCTTCTATCTATTCTTGAGACGACTGACCAAGCGCGGCGGGCATTCAGCCTAGTCGAAGACAGTAGTCGATGCATTAGAGAGGGCGAAAGCCGAGACCCTTGCTGGACATATTGGACTTTTCTTCACAGGCAGTGCTGTTGTCACGCAACTTTACAGACCTGACCACGAATGGTGCGTGGCATAGTAGATCAAAGAGTCCGTTAGACACAAGCCAATTGTTTGCCACAGTCCGCTGACTGGGATGGACCTCATCTCGGATACGTATGGCGACAGAATCACTGACTCCTTAGTACATCAGGAAATGCTCGAATCATATTGACAATCATGGGTCAATGAGTCGATAGAGTCCTGTTTGCAGTAATGATCACCCTCTTGTAACGCGTGCAGCGCAGGAGTTTCTGCATATCCAGTTTGCATGGACTGGCTAGTGGCGGTGAGAAGGATGGGATGGCAGTGGCGCCGGTATTTCCCTCGATGCTCCGAGATCAAAGACACGAAATTTTTTTGTGCCGCGAAACCTGCCATTTGAACACGAACCACAAGACGAGTTCGTTACGTGGTCCATCCTCGGCCTCTCTATGGCAGAATTGCACCGCCTGGACAAAAAAATTGTAGTTAAGCCGGCGCGGCCGAAGCCGCGTCTAGCACCTCGAAGCTGAGCAGATCTGCCGAAGACCGCGTATAATATTGCGCACGCCATAGGTCGAGCCCGCGTACATCGCAGGCATGTGATGGCCGCCACCACGACGATCGTTTTCGTTGCAAATGTGACAGGTCATGCTCCTTTTCGTCCCGAGGAAGCTGGAACAGCGTCGGCCTGGGGCATTCGATAAGTCTGACAGTACTGTACACGTATAAGAAAAGCAAGAAGAGGGAGAGGAGAGGCGAGAGAGACGAAATGGCGCAGGCCTCCGCTAGTCGCGCCCGCGCAATTACCAGGACCGGTCATGTGCGGTGCGTGTGCCAGTGCGGTGCATTTAATAATTGCAGTGCAGCCTCGTCGCCTCTGTCACATGCTCACTGCTAGCTCAATCCAGGCAGTCCTGAAGCATCCAGCGGCGAGCTACCAGCGACCAGACTCCAGCTCCCGTTCCTCTCCCCTCACCTTCACTTCACTCTCCCACGCTTGAAACAGGCCTCCCGCGCCGCCCTCCACGCGTGCACCCGGCATCCAGCTACAGTAGTCTAATGCATATACACTCGCCCACGGTAAATCTGTTTGCCAATCTCCTCCTCTTGATCTTCGCTGTCTCGTGTCCATATATTCACTCTTTCCCTACCTCTGATTTCTACCGTCGAAAGATATCCCTAGAGGCCCCACTCCTGCGACCAGAAAGCCGGCCGTGCTGAACCACGCTGCAAACTTACATTGCGTATTCGCACCGATTACAATGCAGATATCACGCTAGAGATCTTGGTGGGACACGAACTGGCGTGAATAGCGTTACATCTATAAGTGCTTTGTTCGGTCGTGGCCTACAGCGCAACTCTTTTGCGATATTCGAGAGAGGATTTGGGTTGCGGTGGTAGCTGGAAACATACCACATCAGCCATGACCAACAACATATCACCCTTCCTGCTGCGTGCAGAGGACGTGGAAGGATTACAGCAGTCGGAAGGTTTTATGATACTGAGAGCGCACTTAGCGGAGCACTACACGTACGAGTGAGTCGTTTCGTACATATTCCACCTAAAAGTGCATATAGCTGATATGCGAACAGACTCTGTGATGTACACAGTGATGCCCACGAAGAAGACTTCACATCTCTGTTCCTTGTCCGTGACATCTTGCACGCGCTCCTGGTCCCGGTCGTGGAGCTCTTCGACAAAGCCTGCTCCGTTGCCACACAGTTCACCAATGCAACGAAACTGGAAGATCTGGAGTACGCCTTCACCGACCAAGCCCGAACAGCATTCCTGTGGCTGCAGTGCTTCTTGTCATCACCTGACGAGCGAGACTGGTGTTACACCATAGGCTGTCCAGCTTGCGTTGTCAACCACACTCTTGACTCGGAGTTCAGCATCCGACTGCTGCATGCTGCATGTCTGCTCAGTGATGTGCATTACCCATTCACTTTCGAAGGCCCTACTTTGCCAAGCTTCATGTTCTTCTTGGAGTCGCTAGAACGGGCATTAGAGCAAGACGAATTATGGGGCCTGGACTTCTACGAGCACATTAAACCCAAGGCCGTAGCGACACGCGACGGAATCGAAGAGCTCATCCACCAAAGTCTCGAGTTGGACGGACTCATCAGCCAGTCCCCGTCTACATCTAGCATTTCGTCGCCTGAGCCGTCACAACCCACCACTCCAGTACTCGTGGCCACCAGTACACAGTCTGGCATGCGAATCAAGCGCGGTAAGATGGCTAGGCGACAACTGAAGATCCAGCTCGAGGAGGAAAGCAGAATGGAGGAGTTGTCCCGCGCATGCTGGAGCAAACTGCAGATGGGCGACGAGGTTCCAGCATCCAAGCACGCCCTAGTCGTTCACGTGGACGAGGTCTCGTCTGAGGGTTGAAAGGAGTTCCAGGCTGCAGGAACACAAATTACGAAGTACGGTGGTGGAATATTCACTGCCAAAACGATAGGGAAGCAGGCTAGTGGGCGTGACCTTCAGCATGGCGGGATTTGGCTAAAAGTCCTCCAGCGGTCGCCATGAGCTGCAGAAAGTGCATCCTGATCCAGAGATGCTGCTCAGCCCCGATACCAATCGCCTCGCCACGGCGATGATCTGGAAGGACCGCCAACTTCTTCCCACGAACATTAGAGATGGTGGCCATGCAGGGCCCAGATCCGGGCACCCCGAGACCCTGATAAGCGCAAAGTTCATGCATGACCAAGCAGAAGTGGGCTATTGCCGCAAGATGCTGCGCGCGTACCCCAGCCTAGCTGCGTGTAGTATACATCTAGAGAAGACAATACATATCCAAGTCTTCCCAGACCCTTGCCTGTCACCTCTCATGCGATGCATGTGTATGTCGATGCTGATATCTTACCACACCGATGCGGTGACCATTCTGATAACGTCAGCAGCCGGTCTGCTACAAGGCTCGGGCCGCGGCTCGCTCTGTGGGGCCGCAGACTTAGTGGGTCGGCTACATGGTCGTCTGGAGCCATCGCCCGTCTCGTCCAACCACAACCTCCAGCCTGCCTTTTATCCTCTGTTCCTTCTTCTGCTTCTACACTACATCCTCGTCACTGTTGCTGTTGAACCTCTGCCATTCTACCTCGGTCGCCTCACTACGATCTCGACAATCCTCACCCATCGAATAGATGCTACCAGAGCATTCTTATATCTTCGAGTCCTGTACTTTTGGCATTGACTTCTGCACATCACCAGCCCGCTAGCTCGCCGCTCGAAACCGCTGGCGCAAACGGCCTCCAAAGACCTCTCGTTACGAATAGCACATATAACACAACCCAACTCGACCGTCGTCGGTTGCAAGTAGTGCATTGAGACGAATCGCACGTGGCAAGCAGACCAACACACGTCTTCGCTCACTAACGTCGCTGCCATGGCGTTGCCCGATTTCTACGCCTCTTCGCCAACTGTCGTGCTTCCTTCAACACAGCCAGCTCAGTATGCCGGCGGTCACTATGCCACCTTTACCAATGGAGGCGCAAATACGTTTGCACCCTCCAATCATGCCAATGCCTCGAAGCAAGTCGATCTCACATCCTCACTGGCAGGGCGGAAACGATCGCGTGGCGACATCACTGCTCCTGACGATGACAATGAAGACGCATCTACGCCTACATCAGTTGAGCAACAGATCGATGATTCGTCGATAAACTTCAACAACGACACTTCGATGGCCATGGACGGCTCCGGTAATGTTGCCACAAGTGAAGCGCAGAATTCGACATCCTCGGAAGTCAATGGCGAACGACCGACCTTTTCTGCGTCGCACATGAAACGACCATCCATGTCAAGTCGGAAATCGCAGCGTACCAACATCAGTGTATCGGGACAGGATAACCTTGCACAACTTGTGTTGCCATCAACTATGCGCGAAGCGACTACCGAGCCGTTGATCGATGAAGCCACACGTATTCTGGGTATTTCGTGGGCCCGCATGGACTCAACCGAAGCACTCCGTATCAACCAAGCAGCATATCAGAAGTGGATCCAGAAGTACTATCCGCGACTGAAGGATGTTAGCATCTGGTTTGAGAATTCGGCGATCCCAGGCTATCTTGTGTGGGCTGTCAATTCATATACAGCTCAACAAGGCTGGTACATCTTCAGCCATGATCTGACCGAAGCCCGAATGGTCACGACCGAGGCCCCCCAACTTGTCCCTCGACTGCAGATGTTGCCAGCGCTTCACCTTGCTGCTCCCGGTGGACAGATCCATGCTGAGACAGATCCGGTGGCCACATCACAAGATGCGTCTAGCGATGTTGTTCGCCGTTCAGATCAGTGGGTTGGCCAAGATGGTACAAGTTCACCCAACGAGGCAAGTCAATTCTTGGAGCACACCGGTGGTTGTGCTGCACATACCATGGAGCTTGATTGAAGCATGGTGAGCACTTGCGCATCACAAAAGCTGGTGTATTGATTTGAGCTCAGCTGCAATTGGTAGAATGAACTCTAAAGGTAGCTCATTAGCAACGTTAAGATGAAGAACGATGTCCATCCTTGCTCCATGGTCCCTGGTGGCGTGCTGCGTGCAGTCAATGTAGAGCACAGCACATTGTCGTCGTCGCTCGTACGAACCATCATTACACGTTCTGTATGATAAGACAGTACATACTCCATACCATCTCCACAATGATGCTCACCATGATTATCGTGCGCGTTTCATTTCTTGCCTGAAGTCAGACTCGTCTTTGTAGTCAGCGTATGCGTATAGGCAGATCTGTGTCTTTGTGTACTCCTGAGATCAGAGCCAGAATTTGTCCATTAGCTAGGATTGTCTCCGCGCGTGCTTCCACGGGACACCATAGTCAAGTATCTTATATTTGTGGTTCTTAAAGATAGCAGAGTTGAAGTGATGTAGATGTATCGTAGATGCAGCATTGCTGATGATGGTGACGCCAGTGCATGCGCTCGACGCTGAGTGGCTCAAGCTCCAGCCTGTACTTCCAATACAACTTCAACATCGACAATCTACCTGCGGAGTTAACATTTGCCTCAACACCATTCACAACTCGAGCTATCTTCGCCCTTTCCCACCACCGGAGTGCTCCAGTCTATCACAGCGCCATCATGGAAGGCTGCTTCTACAATGTCAGCAGCGGCTACATCGAGGGCATCGTGCGCGGCTACCGGAATACCCTGCTCACTGGCCAGAGCTACAGCAACTTGACACAATGCGAGACGATTGATGGTATGCTACAATGCTGGCATTGCGCAGCCCGCATACACTGGCTCTTGCGCTTTGCTCCCACCTGAAGATCCAGTTCAGCATACTGACCGATTGCTCCCTCTTCGCAGATGTCAAACTCCAACTCGGTCCTGCATATGGCGATTTCCTCGCCTCCCTCCCTCCCAACCCTTCCACCTCTGCTCTCGCCGACAGGGCCCTCGATAAGCTCGTCGCCGAGTTCCGCTACATCCAGGCCAACGCAACTGGCTCGCTCAGCAAGTTCATGGACTACCTGACTTACAGCTACATGATCGATAACGTTGCGCTGCTCATCACCGGCACACTACACGAACGTGACACCCGGGATCTCCTCGACCGCTGTCATCCTCTCGGCTGGTTCGAGACCATGCCGGTTCTTTGCGTCGCCACCAACATCGAAGAACTCTACAACAGCGTGCTCATCGAGACGCCGCTCGCCCCATACTTCAAAGGCAGCCTGTCACATCAAGACTTGGACGAGATGAACATTGAGATTGTGCGCAACACCCTGTACAAGAACTACCTCGAAGATTTCCACCGATTCGTGAACGAGAACCCGGAGATTCGAGGCACACCCACTGCGGAAGTGATGAGCGAGGTTCTCGAGTTTGAGGCCGACCGACGCAGCATCAACATCACACTTAATTCGTTCGGGACAGAACTGTCTAAGGCCGACCGCAAGAAGCTCTATCCCAGCTTCGGCCGACTGTACCCCGAAGGCACCCTGATGCTTTCGCGCGCGGACGACCCAGAAGGCGTGCGCATCGCGGTGGATGGAATACACGACTACCGGACCATGATGGACCAGAGCGGTAGCGGCGGACAAGGCGGCGGTGTGGGCAACCAGAGCGGTGGCATGGGCGGTGGCGACAGTGAGGGCAAGTCACTGGAAGATCTGTTCTACCAGAAGGAGATGGAACTGAGCAAGATCGCATTCACGTTTCAATTCACCCACGCGATAGTGTATGCGTGGGTCAAGCTACGGGAACAGGTGAGCAGCATTAATTCCCCGTCCCTTTTGCCATTTCGCAATCTTATCCCCACAACATATACCATACGGCAGAAGGCATGAGAATTCTGTGCTAACCCTGCGTTATTACAGGAAATCCGCAACATCACCTGGATCGCCGAGTGCATTGCGCAAAATCAAAAGGACCGCATCGGCAATTACATTGCTGTCTTTTGAGGTGTTCGTTAATCTCATTTTTTCCTACATTCAAGTACTTTAGATGTTCGCATTATGCAGGATGGCGATTATGTCAAACCACGTTATACATGTATCACTGGGATGAACCTCACGTGTTGTCTGTGGCAGCATGACATATCATACATGAGATCACGGTATCTGTACATACATAACTGCCGAGGACGGCAAATGAGCACTCGAATTTCTGGTGTGGTAAGTGTCCTGTTCTCACACCTTCTTCCGCTGAATGACCCACGCATCCCCTGGTAGCCAACGCCTCAGCACCTCCGGCAACACCACGACCCCCCGTTGCTCGTCCCAGCCATTCTCGAGGAGCGCCGCTAGCACACGCGGTACTGCCATGGCCGTCCCATTGGCCGTATGGGCAAAGCCAGTCCGTCCATCCGCCAGGCCCTTGACACGCGTGCCTAGCCGCCGCGTCTGGTAGTCGCCACAGAGGCTGGTCGAGGTGACTTCACCGTAGCCGTCGTCAATGGCGTGCCGCGAGGGGAACCAGGCTTCGATATCAATCTTACGCTGCGCGCTCGCGCCAAGATCTGTCGCCGGCATTTCGAGCACGCGCGCGTGCAGCTGAAGCGATTGCAGAATTTCACGTTGTATGGTGAGCATTTCGTTGAACACAGCCGCGCTCTGTGGGGACGTGTTGATGTCGGCATCGGCTTCATCATCGAGATCGGCGTCGTCGAAGCGATTGATGTCCGAGGTGGGTGGAGGAGCGGTCCAGGCGAACATCTCTACCTTGGTGAACTCGTGGACGCGGTATAGACCTTTCGTGTCCACGCCACGAGCCCCGGCTTCAGCACGGTAGCAGCGCGACGGTCCGATGACTTTTAGGGGAAGTGAAGACGCAGGAATGGTCTTGAGGGCTTGCGAGCCGGCGAAGGGAATTTCAGCAGTACCAGCCAGGACCAGACGCGGTTTACTCGTGTCCTCGGATTGAAGGCCGTAGATCTGTGTTTCGCCATTCTGGTCGCGTGGAAGGAAGCCGCAAGCGCTTGCGATGTGACTGTAGACCAGACTAGGGGGGGTCATGATCGTCCAGCCATAGGAACGAGCAACGGAGAGGGTGTATTGGATCAATGCTTGTTCCAGTAGTGCGCCCTCATTCTTCAGAAAATACCATCCCCAGCCGCTGGTTGTTGCGCTGGCCTCGAAATCGAGGATGTCGAGCTCGCGACCGATATCAACATGGCTTGTTTTGCTCGCGACATGTTTCCCCAAGTCTTGATTGATATACTCGATGAGCTGTGGTGTCGAGCCAGAAGGTGTAGACAAACTACTAAGATTTGGCAGTTCTGAGGCTAGACCTTCAATCATATCCTGTGTGTCACGTTCCTTTTTCTCAAATTCGCTCATCTGTTCCTTCAACTGGCGCGCCTCTTCGATGAGAGATTTGGTTGCGGCATCGTCGTTGCCAGCACGAGCAAGCCGTTTCACCTCATTCCCAATGACATTGGCCCTTTGTCGCAAGCCAACCACCTCTTTCTGTTGTCGTAACAGATCATTGTGCAAGTCCAGGATCTTCCATCCATTCTTGGCATATTGTCCGTAGTTACGATCAGTGCAATTCTGCTCGTACAGTCCTGGGTTCTGCCGGATGTGCTTCAGGTCGAACACGGGCTTGGGCGCAAACGTTGGCCGGACATACCGTCGCCTAGAGACAAAGGCATTGTAGAGTCTTGTGGTGCGCTCGGCCTGCCGTAGAGAAGTGCGACAGGACTGGCAGATGTACGTCGACTTCATCGAGGCGTGGACAAGGCGAAGGGGTGGAGTGCCATTGGATGATGCGTGCACCTTTGTGCTTCTCGAAAATAACAAACGGCCTGGGAGCACAATGCATCAGGAAGTTGAAGCAGCTACCTTCACGTGATGGTCGCAAACATTCAATTCATCCGCACAATCATTCCAGGATTAACGTGACATACTGTATTCACAACGCAGGCCTGCTCAATATGCAAGTAGATTCCTGTACCTCCTTCGGCAGATATTCCACCTAGAAGCGGTTCTTCACTCGAGGTCGTTGAAGAAGCACATGTGGACTACGAGCTCTTTCAAATTGACAAGGGTACGACAACAAAAGCCTTTAGTACTACAGATGACTATTACTGGTCGCAGCGAAAGACTTATGGCCAAAAAAAGGCAACACCAAATTGTCGAGAAAAAGACCTTTCATAACTGATAGAGTTCTGCCTATATCACATAAATGCAATGTCGCAATCTCTGATCTAGATGTGCATTTGTGTTCCATGTCAACACCTGAGCACTTATCGATAGAGCTACCAATTCTCTATCGCATGACGCCATGCGAGGTTGAGCTCGTGGAATCCAATGCTGGCTTCCATTCTCCGCAAGCTTCTTCATCTTTTCTCGCTTCAGTGACCACCAAAAGTCGCGCCTCAGCCTTTTGTTGCAAACAAGCAATACAATATGGCCTCCATTCTCCCTCGCTCTGCTCTACGCGCCGGCGCTGCCCTCTGCACCGCTCGTCCAAGCCCCGCCTGCATGACCACTCCGCGGCTCGCGTCTCCAATTTTCCGCCGCTTTCTAGCCACACCGACGACCGAGCAACCACGTCTCCGTCTGGGCTCCATTGCGCCCAACTTCACTGCTCAGACCACACAAGGCGAGATCGACTTCCATAAGTGGCTCGATGGCAAGTGGGCGATCCTCTTCTCGCACCCTGCCGACTACACGCCGGTGTGCACGACCGAGCTCGGCGCCTTCTCCAAGCTCCGCTCCGAATTTGAAGCACGCGATGTCAAGATGATCGGACTGAGTGCGAACGACCTCTCCTCGCACAAGGGCTGGATCAAGGACATTGATGAGCTTTCCGGCGCCTCGCTGCAGTTCCCTATCATCGCGGACGCGGACCGCAAGATCGCATACCTGTACGACATGGTGGATGCGCAGGACTTGGAGAATGTCGATGAGAAGGGGATCGCGTTCACTATCCGAAGCGTGTTCGTCATCGATCCGTCGCGCAAGATCCGTCTGACAATGATGTATCCTGCATCGACTGGGCGCAACACATCCGAGGTGTTGCGGGTTATCGATAGTCTGCAGCTGGGAGATAAGAAGGGCGTCACGACCCCGATCGACTGGCAGAGCGGGGATGATGTGATTGTGCCTCCGACCGTCAAGACTGAAGATGCTCGCAAGAAGTTTGGTGAGGTCCGAGAGGTGAAGCCATACCTGCGATTCACCAAGGTGTAGAGCTATGGGGAGCGATGCTCGTCGGGAGTGTATCACCATATATGTACAGAAGAGATGAAGTAGAATATATTGCGCTTGTTTTGAAAGACGAGATAGCGCTCCTGTATACACGAATCCCCATTGTCGTCCAAAACAGCACCTAAGAAGTGTCCATCGCTCCAGGAGACAACCGTTTCTTGACACTGCTAGACTATCAAAGTCGACTCCTGCCAGGCGGTGGATACGAGGACTGCGTTACCCGTGTAGAATGGCTTTCGACCTGTTTCTTTTATTCACATTCTGCACATCTATATGTACATTGACTACATGTAGGGTACAATATGTACAAAGAGGTGGAGTGGAACATCTCGCGCATGTCAAGAATTCCAGACATCCATATGCTTTCAAGCTGTAAGGTATTTAATCAATGTTGCATCATATCCTCGTTAGCTCAAATTTCTCATTCCAACCAGTTGGGCGGAGAAGAGTATTGAATTCTCCCGTGCGGTCACGATGACCCCCATGTCGCTGGGCTGGGGGCAGCTCCTCGGCAGCCTGGGTCGCTAAAACAGATCCGATGTCCCTAGCGCGCAATATCCGAGTTCAGTATCGTTCTCATACGTCTTCATCAACGGTAACCGCACGTTTTAAGAAGCGACTATCGTAGGGTAATGCCGACTCGCTCGGCTCGCCCTCATGATACCGGAACCCTGCTTCCAAGACCGAAGCGATACCGACTGCCCATTTCAAACCGATGACTTGGGAGATATACCGCATGCGGCCCAGGATCCATGCGGCTTGCGTGGACCATGCGGAGTTGGACGAGCTCGAACCTTGTGGCGTGCTCGATTTCGCGTTGCCCATGTTTTCCAATGCACATGTACCTGCAAAGAAGAGCGGCCATATACCCATGTAAGCGCTCACAAGCGGGGAAGGAGTGTTGTTGGTAGACGTGGCGTGGCCAAGGGAAGCAGGGATCGAATAGCAGATTGCGTCGGTCATCTCACATCGAAGCTGCTGAAAGTAGAGTCGTTGTTCATGTTGTTGGGCTTTGGTGTACTGGTGATCAAGTCGCTCACAGAGCAAATTCTCGAGGGAGTAGGAGATCATGATCCGAATGCTGTAGTAGGCTTGCCACACTGATGGCGCAAAGGAGCTGGTGTATGAACTGACAGTCTGTCGCCAGACATGTGGCGAATTTCGGACTTCAACGTTATGGTAACGATAAATGGGGGAGTGCGCATACTCTTTTGCCCACGTTACCAAACACCTATCAAGCTCGGCAAGTTCCTCTGCTGCCGCTTCCTCTGAGATTGTCCCTTGTCTCATCTTGGAGCGCAGACTGGCGAAGGAGTAGGTAATCCTCGCTGGATGTTCTGGAGATTCGACCATGTGCGCATGATGCTCGGGGTCTGTATCGCTCAAGTATTGCTGCCAGTCGTCAAGAAATTTAGGCGGAGCCTCGTCATCCCAAAGGACATTAGTCAGCTATTAACGTTGTCAGTGAAGTGATTAACGGGCTTATGGGAATGATAGCCGCACAATTTGCGCTCGTATCTCCCAAAAGATCTGTCGTCCTGTCTCTGTCTGCAACTGAGACTTGCCTCGAAGCTTGAGAAGCTGAGCCGCGCCTTTGGTATGCGCTTTCCACGATTGAACCGACTCTCTTGACTCACATGTCAAATTCTACACCAATATTAGTATGTGCTGACGGTAGTTTCGGTGGTCATATTTCTGACCTCAAAATACCCGAGCATTATCACAGCCATCAGACTATCGTCTGACTTGCTCTTGACTGGATCGCGCAATGCAGCATTTAGCATGCTCAGAGCCTCGATATACATCGAGCGTGAATAAATCTTGCCGATGGAAACGTTTGACACATTGTCCAGTGCAGCCATTCCACAAGCTTTAATGGCGGAGTCCAAGCATGGGTCCAATTTAGAATTGGCTACGTAGTCCTGAACGAATTTCCAGTGTCCTGATGACGTGAACTGGGAGAGGAAAAACCCAGTGGCAATGTCGTCGGCTCTTGGAGAAATACTGATAGGCACTTGTCGATGGGACTCCATTGGCACGAGATCCATCCGAGCATGGTCCTGGAACTCCATGCGTACATCGTCAGAAGATGATACGTGGCTTGACCAGTCGGATGTGTCGATGCTCGAACCAGACTCGTCGTTATGAGTAGAGTGCGGCGTAAGAATCCCGAAATCTATGGAGGCACTTGGGGAGGTTTGTGCATGCGATGCTGGAGTCGTCTTGAGCTTCGCCTTGGTCACCTTCAAGATGACTGATTGGCTTTCATCTTGGATTTGCAGCTGCGTTGTGTCTCGATAACCTGAGCACTCTTTCTTGAGCTTGACGCATCTCAAGCAAGCCGGCTGCTCGAGACCACATCGTTTCTTGGCCTTGCGGCAGCCTTCGCAACCAGCAGATGGCCTACCACGGTAAACCATAAAGAACCGATCTCCAACGAGTAAACAAGAGGATATGTCCTCAATGGCCACCCTCTTGTCGCCGGAGACGTCGTGGTGGAGCGTGATCAGTTCGGTGCTGTCGCGCACCTCTCATGGAGCGCTTGACCGAGGACGGGCCAAAGACTCCCCGAGGCACATTGGAAGTGCCCAGTCAAAACTCCGCCAGCTAGTTTCGACCTAATGTTAGAGCATGCGTACCTGGGGTGGTTTCAGATAAGAAGTGCAAAGCGTGCTGGCGTGGCGAAAGCCGTGAGATGCTTGACAAAGAGGAGTCGTCGGGCGCGCACCGCCACAGCTCCTCAGCCATATGTCGGCATCTCCAGACTTTCTGCCGGTACCGTCGTCGGTGCGAAGACGAGTGGATCTATGTACCCGGAGTACCGCACTACACCACTGCATGTATTGTAGCGGTACCGGTTGTCACTTACCTTATGATGAGATATGGTTAGAGAAGCGGAGAAGAAAAAGTCCGAAGGTGAATGTCGACCAGTACATGTTGTGCTGCAACCACAAACTCTTGGTACGAACGCCATGCACAGGCTCAATTGTGAATCGTCCACTGTGCGACGCACGTGACAAGCGAATTAGTCAGTGTGCTGCGTTTGTCTATAGGCGGCCGGACATCTTGGAAACATCATAAGCATGGTTGAGAGGACAATACTAGCTCGTCAGATCACATATATGTTCCTCGGGTAGAGTATAGCACCTGGATAAGTGGTTTCATGGGTGTGCCATGTATTGAAGATTGTTGCAGCCATTGGAAGCTGAAAAAGACGGGGTGGTGGTGAGAGGAGCGACGCTACTCGGGTTCGTCCGCTCTGGTGCCAAGACCAGCACACGGTCCAAATTCTTTGCGGTTGAAGCCTCACGATCAGAAAGACTTCACAGGTCGTAGAACCCACATCGACAACTACCAACGACAAGGTGAGCGACGATCTGGATGCTTCAGGATACGGCATACGATGCATTCTTTCACGCCTTTGGGTGCTCGCAATTTCAATGATGCTGACAATTTCTTCTCTCATAGATGGGCGCCCACAAGTACCTCGAAGAGCTCGCAAAGAAGAAGCAGAGCGATGTTATGCGCTTCTTGCTCCGTGTCCGTTGCTGGGAGGTATGCGACTCCTCGTACACCTGAGCGGCATATGGCAGTGGCTGCTTGCAACCACTCGCTTGTGCCTTGATCGTACTCGTTGAACATTTGCTGAGAGTACATCAATCTAGCTCCGCCAGTTGAACGTCATCCACCGCGCTTCGCGTCCCACTCGCCCCGACAAGGCTCGCCGTCTCGGATACAAGGCCAAGCAGGGTTACGTTATCTACCGCGCCCGCGTTCGTCGTGGAGGCCGCAAGAGGCCTGCACCAAAGGGTGCCACCTATGGTAAGACGAGACCTTGAAGAAGCAGTAGGGAGGAATGGACATGGAGTTAACGTGGTACCCATAGGCAAGCCCACCAACCAGGGTATCAACCAGCTCAAGTACCAGCGATCGCTCAAATCGACTGCCGAGGAGCGCGTGGGCCGCCGATGCGCCAACTTGCGTGTGCTCAACAGCTACTGGATCAACCAGGACAGCACTTACAAATACTACGAGGTCATCCTCGTTGACCCACAGCACAAGGCTATCCGCCGTGACCCCCGCGTCAACTGGATCGTCAACCCTGTACACAAGCACCGCGAATCTCGTGGTCTCACCGCTACCGGCAAGAAGAGCAGAGGTCTCAACAAGGGCCACCGCTACAACAACACTCGCGCCGGAAGGAGACACACCTGGAAGAAGCAGAACACTCTCTCACTGTGGCGATACAGGTAGAGGAGTGCTGGCTGAGGGCGCCTGGCGTATGTGTCTGGGTTTCTGTGCCATGGACATTGTATGCATGCATCAGTTCGAGGCGCGGAGGAGGCTTGAATTCGACATGATCATGATGAAGCTCCACGCGTAGTGTACGTCCTGGAGGACTCTGCAGTAGACAGTCGAACAATCAAAAACATCGCCAAGCTCATATCAGCGCTCCATTCGATTGACTGTACACAATGTTATGTTCGTGAAGACTCCAATGCTGATATAGTTGTGAACACTCCATGGCCCGACACGATGGCCGAGCCTATATACACCACTGGATGGCATACATGTCGATGCTCAGGGACCACCAGTACGTGGCTTGTGCAAAGGGTGTGTTGGCTCATTGCAGAGCTAGCGCCATGCTTGCGACTGTGCATCTGTACGCTTGGGGGCTGGCGTGGCTGGTTGGAAACTCTCTCCAACCTTCCCCTCGTGTTCGATGCGCTTGGCAAAAGCAAGTCCAGGTCGATTGAGGCACACGACTGGCCAGAGCCTCATCACGATGTCCACAGGTCTAAGTATCTGTATTCGCGCTCGCATCGCTTTATCGTTGGATGCGATCGCTGTTGTATGCGGAGAATAATACAATACCGGCAGCCAACGTTCACCGGAAGCCCTTGCTGCTCATACCCCACCTCATTGACTGTTGCGCCATCTTGTACCAATACCTGGACGCGGCCGGCATTGAGCTTCTCGCTGGACACGTTGGCGACGTGGTTTCCATCTAGCAGCCATATCACTTGCAGCTGTGAAAAGCCTTTCACGGCACTACTTCGACAGGACAGTCCTCACGGGACAAGAAAGGGAGTCAGCCGTTCATTACGTCTCGAATTCCGCTGGCATAACCTTCGATCAATGACCACACCTTCACATGCCTTCGTCGTGGTCCACACGTCTGCTTTCGAGTGCTGGAAGCTCTTCTAGTAGTCCCCCGACCAGCGGCAATCACCTGGCTCAAGCTGGTAATAGCGCGCAGCGCGAACGATCACGTCCACGGACACCACTTCAGCTTGCGTTCGACACGCCTCCTACGCTCCGACCCGAACAAGCAGCGCCATCACCGCACCGGCCGCAGACATCGACTGTCAAGCATAACCATAATCGGTCTGTGAGCCATCCACTGCCAAAGATCTTTGGTCGG
The DNA here is from genome assembly GCA_003012245.1 of Microcyclospora tardicrescens. NCBI lineage: Eukaryota > Fungi > Ascomycota > Dothideomycetes > Capnodiales > Microcyclospora > Microcyclospora tardicrescens. The sequence goes on from PXOE01000060.1 coordinate 60,511, forward strand.
AAGAAGAGCGCGAAACACTTGTATCATGATACAGACGTGCCGTTGGACGATGACCTGGTTCCTGTGCTGGACGAGGAACCGGGTAAAGGGACTCGTGTAAACGGTGGGAGAAACCAGAAGGATGAAGATGGTGTGAAGGTCAACAAAAGATGCATGTGTTGCGATTCAAGAGTGAATGTGCCGCAGGATCTGGATAGATTCCGCTGTTTGGCATGTTTGACCATCAATGAGCTGAAACCACCTGCTGCTGGACAGAAGTGGGACGATCAGTCAAAGCAGGATAGACCGGGCGTGAGCAGGACGGGAACCTTTCCTGGTGGAATGCCACCAGACATCAGGGTCGTCCCTTTGTCTGTTCAACGCACCAGGGCCATCATCGATCATTGCTTGGCGGCATACTTCGAGGCTAGGTGCAGACGGCAAGATGGCCTCGCTCCTCCAGTTACGCCAGAATCAGAACCGACGCACTCACCATTTGCTCGAAAGACTCTTCCGAGCCACGCGCTACCTATTCGACCACGGAACGAAGGGATGCCCGGCAGACAGCTGAGCGACGCTCCTGTGTCATCATCGCCCCCAGATGCGCTGGACGTATCCGTTGCCGCTCCTGCACTGCTCTCCAACTCGAACGGGAACGACGATGTTATTCCTCCCTCCATCATACAGTCAAATAGCCCAAGACCAAAGCCCAAGCAAGGCTCAAGTAATTCACAACCGTCGCTGCTGGACAGCGAACGCAAGTTGCAGCCTGCCAGGCCGTCCAGAAGGCCTCCCCCACCCCCGATGAGTCTTGCTCCGCGGGGACCATCCAGCAATGGTATACCGCGTACTGGAGGGCTAGTGACGCCAAACACGACCAACACTGCTGATATGGCTACAAGTCCGGGATTAGGTCCAGGCGAAGATGAGCAACGCCGACGGTTTGATCGCGCAAAAGCAATTTTTCGACCCCTTGAGAACTATATTGTTGCAACATTTGGCGATCGGGAGAGATTGAACACCGCATTCAGCACCACAAGACCAACGCATTCCAATCGCGCACAAAGTGAGAGCAATATTCGTCCCCCGGACACTGCTGTGACAGTCGAGCACAAGACCGAAACAGGACCGTACGATGGTCTTGGGGAAATGGACGCGAAAGCACTTTTGATAGGCGAATTAGGCGAAAACAGCTCTTGGTGGACAGGGAAGCTGGATCGTCTTCGGACCGATAAACCTGTCAGTCGTAAGAAGGTTGGAGAAGGTTCGAAAAGGGCAGTCTCGTCCCGGTCCCCAAACATCGATTGGGTCGAGCTTAGCAAATGGTATTCACTCGTTCATTCAGCTGGAAAAGAATGGCGGAGCACACTACGCGAATTCAGGCACAGTGCTCCAAATACATCCATGGTCAATTTGGACGGACTGCCTAGTGAGGCCGAGATCGATGAGGATATCCTAGAGGGCAGAAATCATGCAATCCGTGCTTTGCTCAAGACCACGGAGAACATCCTCAAACGTCCACTCACAGCATTGAGGGAGCCGGAGGATGTACGATTTCTGTTGATCCTGCTCGCGAATCCGTCTCTATATCCGGCAAGCAAGAAGTCAAGGACGACGATCATTGACACCGACAATTTAGCAAGGTCAAATTCTGACAAACAAGAGGACGTTTCACGGTCCAACGCACCACAGACATCACCCACCAAATCGAGTAAGCGGGAAGATGGTCAGCATAGCGGACTCTTGAAAAGGATATTCGGTCTGCTAGCCAATTCTTCGGACCATTGTCACCGCTATATGATCAACTGGTTTGCCCGACTTGACGATGATCATTTCGTACGGACGACAGACCTAGTTGCAAGTTTTGTCACGTATCGTCTCGCTCGAAGCACAGCAGGCCGGCCTCGCAGTAGGAATGCAGTCGATGATGGCGGCCTCATACCGGATCTATCTGGCTCTACGATGAATACCTCGGCACAGCTGTTTGCTGCCATGGGGTTGAGCGGCTCTGTGAAGAAGCGCAATACTACCGGAGAATCTGAGACGGATTGGGCTACGGATTGGCAGATCAAGGCCGCCGCGAAGCTGATGTCCTTGCTCTTTGCTGCAAACAACAACTGGCATGGCCAACCCCAAAGTGAAGACTTTGTTAAGTCCCATGCTGCATCCAGCTCGGTCGAAAGAAACGGTGTGTCAACAAATCTGCCCACTAAACGCAGCTCTCAATTATTGCACACCTCTTACTTCTACAACTCACTACTGGATTACCAAGACATGATCGCAGATTTCAAGGTCTGGGAATCAAAGCGGGAGAAATTTGCATTCTGTCAATACCCCTTGTTCATCTCGATGGGGGCTAAGATCAAGATATTGGAATACGACGCACGACGACAGATGGAGATCAAGGCCCGTGAAGCTTATTTCGACCAAGTCATTCGTCAACGAGCAATTGACGGCTACTTCCACTTACGAGTCCGACGAGACTGCTTGGTTGATGACAGCTTACGGCAGATCAGTGAAGCAGTCGGTGCAGGGCAAGAAGAGCTGAAAAAGGGGCTCCGAGTCCACTTCACTGGCGAAGAAGGTGTTGACGCAGGCGGGCCACGCAAGGAATGGTTCCTGATGCTCATCCGCGACATATTCGACCCGAATCATGGTCTCTTCGTGTACGACGAAGAATCACATGCCTGCTACTTCAATCCACACTCTTTCGAGACTTCTGATCAATATTACCTTGTTGGCGCGTTGCTTGGCTTAGCCATCTACAACAGTACCATCTTAGATGTTGCGCTCCCTCCATTTGCTTTCCGCAAGCTCCTCGCGGCGGCTCCATCGACTGCGACGAACTCGTCTAACATCTCGTCTCTCACTGGAACCAAAGGACAAATGACGCATACGATAGCGGACCTTGCTGAATTCCGACCTTCGCTTGCTGCTGGCCTGCAACAATTGCTCGACTTTGACGGTGATGTAGAGTCTACATTCTGCCGAGACTTCGTAGCGCCGGTCGAGCGCTACGGGATCATTACCAACATACCACTCGTACCCAATGGTGAAGCCAAGCCTGTGACCAATGCCAATCGTCACGAGTTCGTGGACGCCTACATTCGATACCTACTCGACACGTCTGTAATTCGTCAATTCGAACCCTTCAAGCGCGGGTTTTTCACTGTTTGTGCCGGTAATGCACTCTCTCTGTTCCGTGCAGAAGAGATCGAGCTACTAGTCCGCGGCAGCGATGAGCCTCTCGATGTCCAATCTCTCTCTGCTGTCGCTGTGTACGAAAATTGGCGCCAAGTGGACCCCCCGCACACTGCTCTTCCTAAGCCGGCGGATACCGTACCTGTTATCTCTTGGTTCTGGCAGATCTTTGCAGAAGCAGCTCCAGACCGACAGCGCAAACTCCTTGCCTTCATAACAGGTAGCGATCGCATTCCTGCTGTTGGTGCCACGAGCTTGATCCTGCGTATCGTCGCGGGTGGCGATGGCTGGAGTGGTGGTGAAGAGGAGCGCATTCGATTCCCAGTCGCCAGAACTTGCTTCAATATGCTTGTTTTGTGGCAGTATAGGAGCCGCGAGACGCTAGAAGTGAAGTTGTGGCGCGCAGTCGACGAAAGCGAAGGGTTTGGACTGAAGTGAGTGCTTGTGCAGCTTTCAGCAGAGATGGGGTGAAGTGCTTTCTTGTTTTGCCTAATATTGTCTATCTGCGTCATGAACCTACGAGAATCCCGGCACGTTCTCCGGGATGCGTACATGTATCTTCCGAGGGTGGTTATGGACATGGCTGGTTACGACACATTGGTTTGGGTACACACCTCATGTATACTATACAAAAGTTGTAGAACCTGGGATTGAAAGATATGTTGATGGAGTAATAAAATGATATCGGAAGGATGCAGACCACCAACTTCTACCTTGCAAGTGTATCATTTCCAAGTACTCCTTTGGCAGAAAGTGAACCACGACACAATATTGTCCTTAAAATCATCCCTCGCAGGGGTAGTGTAGGGTACCAATCGATACATATCCGGCTATCAAGGCACAGATCGAAACGCCACAAAAAGCGGTAGAACCACGGCACGGCAGCTCTATGGTCGTCGTGGCTCCCCATAACCATCATGTAGTCGTGTATCATCTATTCGTCGTCGTTGATGTCGTCGTCATGCTGTGTGCCGAAGCCAGATGTTTCGGCGCCAAGTGCCCAAAGCGTTGGGCGTGGAGCAACGTCCATCTCCCATTGACTTGATCTCCGCGCGTTCCTCTCCTTGTACACCTGTGGAACTGCGCAGTAGCAGCACATCCATGTCGAACGAGATGCTGCCGCCCTGTACTCCCGACTGGGCCGTGATCTACTCTGCCATGTCAACCTCATCAATACTCGCCGCGTCAGGGAGCTGTTTCATATCCAATCCGGTTGCGCAAGCTCGTCCAGAAGCCATGGCCCCTGCCACATCATCGCTATCGTTGCATTCCATGCCTATCTGATCAATCTTCTGCGGCTTATGCCCTCGCCGCCTCGTCCAAGAACTATGTCTCCAGGCTGAATGCCATGGGCGGACGTCTCGGTCAAAGCTACCTTCCGCCTTTGCTGGGTTGCATCCTTCCCTACCCTGGTCATTCGCCTGCTAAGATCGATCTTACCAGATCACTAATCTATGCTATCTACAACGATCTGTCCTTGACTTCAGAAGGCAATACTCGCTGGATATCATTCAAACCTAGCAAGAAATCCTGCAGGACACCAAATGCTTCAACTCTGTTCAACCAGCTAGAGCGACCAGAACCCAAGCTTTTTGTTGGCTCGAAAACTGCACATCCATACAGTCCTTGCCCATGGCATTCCGACCGTACACTCCTAAGCCATTGACCGACGTCTTCACCTCGTCTGACACAGACATCAACCGACGAGAATGTCGACGCACAGTCCCAATGAGAGTACTAGCCCTTGGACTTGGACGCACAGGCACAGCATCTCTCCGCACTGCACTTCGAGAACTAGGTTTCGATGACTGCTACCACATGATGTCTGCCTCTGTCGAGAACCCCCCGGATTGCCTGATGTGGTCGGATGCACTGGCGGCCAAATATGACGGCCAAGGCACTTTTGGCCGAGAGCAATGGGATCAACTCTTCGGTCACTGTCAAGCGATCTGCGACTGGCCGTGTGTTGCTTTCGCCAAAGAACTCATCGAGGCGTATCCGGAAGCCAAAGTCCTGGTCACCACTCGAGATATCGATACATGGTTCACCAGCACGATGAAAACAGTGCACTGGCGAGCTACTGAGCCGGAGCTGAAATTCGTGGCGCAGTTCGATTGGGCGGCAGGAATGTACGAACCCATGCTCTCAAGTAAGTCCACCAACTTACTGCATTGACTTCAGCACATAGCTGACATGAATGACTGCAGAATTCTGGAAGGAGTTCTGGGATGGAGATTTCGAGAAGAATGGCAAACGCCGGTTTGAGGAACACTACGAGGAGATTCGCTCTCTCGTGCCTGAGGGGAACCTTCTGGAGTACAAGATGGGGGCAGGGTGGAAACCGCTGTGCGACTTCCTCGATGTGCCTGTGCCACATGGCAAGAAATTCCCTCGAACCAACGACACAGACGGATTCGTGGAGCGATGCCGGCGGAGAAACCACATGCAAATGCTGAACGTGGTCTTCCGTGCCACTGTGCTCGGTACCTCACTCGCTGCCATCATTATCAGTGGTACCATGACTTGGAGGCGACTTTTCCACCGTCGGTAGATATGGTAACTCCCATTCTGTTGGATCTGGGGCGATAGAAGACCTTTCCCGGTCACAACACACTTTTTGCACCAACGGCGTGCATTGGCAATTTCATGGTTACCGGCATCCGTTCCTTGATATGTTGATGGATTTCATTCCGTGGCTCGACAAGTCACACCGCAATAATCTTGGACGGAATCGCAAAAGCGATTTGCAGTATATACATGTACTCATAATTATTTCAGACCGGCCTCATACGCAGCGTCGCCGCTCATACCTTATCGGTTTTGTCGAGATTGTTTATGCAATGTTTACGTCTCCAATGTTATGTGTGGGTGTACCTACAACATCTACCCTGGTCCAAATCGCATTGCCGGCATTTGACCCTGTGCACCAGCCGTCCAGCCAAAGAAACGTCACCCCTGTACGAACACAATGATACCCGACCACCCGGTTACGTACTCCCCTTGTCTCTTTTCCCATCGCCACATCATCCTTGTCCATTCCATTTCCAAGACTTAGAAGACCTCCAGTCGCCGTGCCGCAATAGCCATCAAGTACTGTATTGTGACTGCGTGTCGCAAAAAGCGTCGCGAACTGGCTTGGCGCGTGGCTTCGAAGCTCTCAAGTCTATCAGATCATTGATTTGTCAAACAAGAAACAGCAATCGGGTCGCACAATGGGTTCATTTAGCCAGCGGACGCGTCTTCGACTACTAAGGCGCTTACGAGGAGTCGATCATTATCTGCAGACGAATGCTGTGCTGGACAGATGAGGTCCTAGCCTTGAACCGGATCCGCACTTATGTTTCGCCTCACGCATTACCGGCATCTACGCCGAAATGCTATATTGTAGTCACCATTGGACGACGAAATGTCAATTCATTGACGCTCAGTGCCAGCCTAGGAGCTGTTTCAGGATTTGAATGGATGCTGGTATTTACTCCGAGTCCAGGATGGCTATTTCTCCAGATGGCTCGATGAAGTTGCGCGTAGAAAGCAATGCCACTTCTGATGAGCACAATGCGACTTCCCATACTACCGAAGAACGGAGATGGGAGAGAAAACACTCTTCACGACAACTAGAAAACCGACAAGTGGGTGGTCAACAATCACTTGGAGCATCTCATTTATCGATCATGGCGTCCGATCACAACTACAAGATCAATGCGCCGCTATCACCACCTCTCACACTGCCGTCTGGGGCATCGACACCTCCAGCCAGCGCCACTGATCGAGAACAACTGCATGGCAGAGTCCTGCCCGTCCTACCAACCTGGCGAAACATGCCCAATAAAGGACAACTCGCCATCCTCGCCGCCTCACGTTTTGTCGACTTTGTGCAGATGGCCGCCCTACAGACTTTCATGGTACATCAACTCAAATCCTTCGATCCGAGTCTGCCGGATAGCACGATCTCACATCAAGCTGGCATACTACAGGGATCTTTCACCGCAGCACAAGTGCTCACTAGCATCTTATGGGGTCGTGCTGCCGACCAGCCTTCCATTGGCCGCAAGTTGGTGCTCAACATTGGTCTAATTGGAACAGGGATTGGGTGCATTGGTGTTGGATTCAGCACGTCGTATCATCAAGCGGTCATCTGGAGACTTCTGACCGGAGCGATCAACGGCACCGTCGGCTCAGCCAGAACGATTCTTGCAGAACGAACGCCGAAGCCCTGGCACCCGAGGGCATTCTTATTGCTTCCTGCGGCTTTCAACATGGCAAACTTGGTAGGCCCAATTCTTGCGGGTATGCTCGTAAATCCTGTTGAAAGCTTGCCCGGATTGTTCGGAGCAGGTGGAACCTTTGGCCACCTTGATTGGTTCGACAGCTATCCCTTTGCGTTGGCGAATCTGCTCAGCACGGTGTTGCTATTTGGCGAAGCGTTGTTGGTGCACTATGGGCTGGAGGAGACTCTGCCAACGAAGCGGCCTATGCGTCTGGCCGAGCTCAACCCTTTGCGGCTTCTACGACTGGTGCTGGATCAGTTGCAGCTGGTTCGCAACCGACGTTTGCGCGCACTCCAACGAAATCAAACAGGTGGACTTCTTTCGCACCAAGAAAGCCAGCAGTCTGTGGAGATGGACGGCATAGGTCAGTCGAGCGAGAAGTCCAGGCATCAAACAACACGACGACTTCCATTCTCGCGAATATGGACGCCCAATGTCCTATGGACGTTGTTGAGCATTGCAATTTTCGACTTCCACCTGGGTGCCTTCACGAATCTCTGGATGGTCTTCCTCGCCACCCCTCGTGAATACATCACCGACACCTCTGTCCCTCACAGCATGTTCAAATTCGCCTCTGGCCTTGCCTTCCCACCTCAGACCATTGGGTACGCCATGGCCATCATCGGCTTCATCGGCGTCGCCCTGCAGTTCCTGCTCTACCCCTGGGCTAACGCTCGCTTCGGCCTGATGCCCTGCTTCCGCGTCTCCCTCATCCTCTTCCCTCTCGCCTACTTCCTCGCACCCTACATCGCTCTGCTCCCTTCCGCCACTCCACCCCCTCTCCCCGCCAGCGGCTTCACCCTCTGGCTGGGCATCAGCGCTGTCCTCCTGCTCCAAGTCGCCGCCCGTACCTTCGCCCTCCCCGCCTCCATCATCCTGCTGAACAACAGCTCGCCCCACCCCAGCGTGCTCGCCACCATCCACGGCGTCGGCCAGGCCTGCTCTGCCACTTTCCGTACCCTCGGTCCCATGTTGGCCGGCTACTGGTACGGCACCTGGTACGAACGCGGCGTGGTGGGTATGGCCTGGTGGTTGACCGCTGTCGTCGCCGCAACGGGCTGTGTCGCGGCGTGGTGGGTACGTAATGGCTCTGGGCATGAGATTCTGCTGCCGGGTGAGGAGGAAAGAGATGTGGATGAGAATACACATGTAGCTGGTCGATCGCCGAAATGATCCATTACTACCATTCCACGTCGCACAAGACCGTGGCGTCTCTGTGTCTACCTCGTTCCGATGACTCAGCTGCTTCCCAGAGTCCTTGAAGGCCATGCTGCTAGTCGGCCCTATTCATGCTTGGCCTCGTCTTGCAGACGTCATACACAGTCCATGTTGCAGACTTTGAGACTGCTAGTCATGTTCAAATGCATATATGCAGGTATTTATTTGGCAAAGACGTGCGACATTTCGATGGCCATGCAAGTCTCAATCTTCCTCAATTTGCAGCGAGCCAGGTAAAGCCCATGCAACTCAATCACTCTACATCCACGCCCAAGGTACACTTCTGCTTACACCAAAGCGAAGGCCATCTTGACCACCCCATATGCATGCATGAATGATACACCCCATTTCAATGCTTGAGTTGCGCACGATACATCGAACAAACCCATCCGTGCAGCAGTCTACAGCTCCTGACCCTCCTCATGCCACAGCAGTCCCGCGCCCTCGGGCCTCGGGTCACGCCTTAAGAGCCAGCGACGACGTAACCACCGATAGAGTTCGAACTCGAGATAGAGCACGACGATAAAACCCAGGATAGATTTGATGACCAGCACAGGCGAAGCGTGCTTTAGCGTGGTAGGAAGCTGATCGTTGGCGAGAGAGAGATATTGAGCGAGGATGCTGCGGTGGACAGGCGAGCTGATGCCGTACGGCAGCAAGTCTCCAGCTGCATCGAGCGCGAGGACTCGGACGTATTGCAAGGTTGCGATACTGTCGGGTGGAAGGATAATGGTCGTTTCGAAGCCAACCTTGGGGAGACGAGTGACGTCTTTCCATGCACTTACAGCCTCGCCGTTGGAGTCGGACTTCTGTACCACCCATGTTGCCACCTCCGTAGCTCCATTCCAGGAGACAAGCACCGCCGTCTCGTCATCATTCATGGTGATGCTGGGTCTCTTTCGAGGTCGGCCGGTCCAGGCGAATTTATACGCACGATAGCTCTGGATATCGCCATGCTCCCAAGATGTATTGGCTCCGTAATGAGCATCACATAGAACAGAGCCATCCAGGTCGAACTCTGTGAATACTGCATTGAGGCCGTAGCCTACGAGAATTTTGGCACCCTGGGTCGTGGTAGGAGGTAAAACCTGTAGACCTCCTTGCGATGAAGAGCGAACTCCGTTTGGGTTGTTCCAGGATTGGACAAGTGCAACGCTGTAGTCATTTGATACCCAATTATTCGTTTCTGAATCTTTCTGGCTATCAACGCTAGTCAAGTTGTCAATGTCGAGCACGGAATGGCGTTGGACGGATTCGTGCGAATTGGATGGAAAATTGACCTCTAAAAGCAAGCCGCGAGAACATGGCGATCCATAGCTGTAGTCTTGGTCTGCAGCCGCGTTATCAAAAAGAGTCAAGAGCTTCGTTGTATGGCCTGGCTGAGTCTCTCGGGATGTGTATATACTAGAAAACATGTCTAATGGGTGTATCCGAGCGTCATGCTGCCATGCAAAGTTGACCGCAAGACCACCATCCAGATCCATGAAGTCGTTGGCCTTGCCGCCCAAGGTCCAGAGAACATCCCCTGTCTTGCCATCGATATACGTGATTGAATGTGTGAATCGTGCGGATACAAGGTAGTTGCCGGACACATCCTTCTCGACGCTGTTAATGTGGAACCAGTCGAAGGGATCGTCTTTCGTGCCACTTGAGCCGATGGAGTGATATGTCTGGTTAAGCGCTACATGTTCTGACGCCCTCCATTCGAAGACTAGCTCGCCACTGTCGACATTGACCTCTTGAAACAGACAATCCCAGATATAATGCGGATCTTGATCCGCTCGGTCTTCAGCATCGAAGCTTCGAAATGCGCTTAAGTTGCATGGCATCACCTCGTACACAGTTAGAAGAGCTGTTCCTTCTGGAGTAATGACGAAGTCATGGAGATCTGCAGACCGTCCATTGGCAGCGCCCAGCTTGTGAACAACATCGTACGAGGAGTTCAGCTACGCGTATTGTCAGTATTCAGATAAAGCCTACTCACTCTGTACAACACAGCAGACCATATAATAGTACCCGGAACCATGGCCACGAACCCCGTCGTCGCCGAGCCAGAACGTCAGATAGTCTTCGCCATGATACGTCTGCATCATGAGGTTATACGCTTGCCCACCAAAGTCGTTGTCGAATTGACCAGTCCAGACCAAGTCACCCTGTGCATCAAGGATCATGGGTCCCGGATCCGAGACGGCGTCTCCTTTTGGTGTGATCATGTAAAATCGGCCATCCTCGCACTTCTCGCTCCATTGAACGAAATTTGTCTGCGGTGATGTGATTCCTCCAGCGGTGGCGTAGGTGCGGATCGGATAGGTGCCCCAGGTACCATTGTCAAGGTCCGCATCGTAAGGCGGTGGCCTCCTACGTGTTGAATCCGTTTCAATGCTACCAGATAGTCCAGTGGATGCCAACAAAAGTGCCATGATAGATCTCCATTTCGCCATTGATGCAGGCAGGGCCTTGAGATTCGTGAGTCTGTCCACGGCGACGCTTGAGACAGAGATGAGAAATCACCAAGATACGAAAAGTCATTACCAGGTACAGCGCCATGCAGTGCAGGCATCGTGAGGAATCCTCGACGGGCATCGCCAAAGCCGTTTGCACGTAGGTAGGTAGGACCGCTGAGCTGTTTCAGCAGTCTGTAAGGCAGTCACACATCAGGGTGAGTTCGCACCTTTCCACTGTATGCTATTTGCGAGAAGATGGCCATGGAGATGATAAGAACTTCAGATGCACGTCTCTGCTGCCTGCGAGCAAACAGCATAGGCGAAAAGGAGCGAGCAAGTTGAAGTTCGACGAGAGCATGAGCGCGTCGAGAAGTACAAACCTGTGTGTTGTGCGATCGTCTTACTTGTCTGTGTCCGATACAAGTGACCACGGCTGATGTCTCTCGAGCACTTTAGAACATGAGGATGACTACAGTGATGGAATGGTGTGTGCTCAGTTGATGAAGAAAGTTTGGAGAACGTGGAGTGAGGTTTATCAGAGTGCTGGTTCTGTCCACGCCGTATGGCTGGCTGAGCTCAGAACAATATACATAGAGCCAGTCAATCGTCGTGAATTTTGAATGCAAATCAGACATACAAAGCATCACTTGAGACACATAGGTATATGAAGAACGCGATTCTATGCCATCGTGAGGTCGTAACTTCTATCTCGTGAGAGTCGCCATATCTCTATTCAGCGTGTACGCCAATCGTGATTCATGAATTCCTCCCATCACACAGCGCTGCCTTCATCCGTCTGACAGCGACCAATAGCTACCTTACCACATTCAAAACATGATCATTCACTCATGTTCATCGTTGATTCTCCTCTCCTCCACCCTGCCAGATTCTCTCCTCTCCGCCACGTCAAGATTGAGACCAGCTCGCTGCAGCCCTTCGTTCAGCCCTGCGTACATTCCGTCGCTGGTCTCTCGCATGCAGTAGATCACCGACGCGACAAGAAGCGCCTTCAGTCGTCCCTCGTGCATGCTAAGCAGCTGGCTGACAAAGTTCACGCCGACTCGGCTCACGGTTTCTGCTGTCGTAACACCAGTCGCTAGCATTCTGTCACCGAGTCGGTGACGGCGTTCGAAGCGGTAGCCAGCAAGAAAGATGATCTGCAAGATCGGGATAGCAAAAGCGAGCATGAGGCAAGCCCACGTCATACTCTTTGCAGTGATGAAGTGCAACATGGACTCAGGAGTGTCCGCCTGCGGCCCTATGGCTGCAACACCTACGACTTCTTGATCGCTGGCAGGTACGACACCGTTCGGCAGCGCACTTCTCAAGCTCGCAAGTTGTGCGGCACTGAGATCCTCTGGCATGCCTTGCAGACAGTATTTTATTCCATCAACATAAAGCTGCCGGCCCAGCCGGCGATTCCCACCCTCGGTTGTGAGATCTTGGACCGCTTGTGACAAGATGAAAATACCTTGACGCGCATAGTCCCATTGTATGTCATCCTCACTCGGTTCTTGCTCGTGTCGTGCTGTGTTGCGGTCAGCGCTACCTGGTCGATACTCCGAGAATGAGCTCATCTGAGGCCGATGCTCCGACGCATGATATGATGGGGGCGGCGTGGAGCTCCGAACGCCGTCTGTGTCACTGATTGAACTCCACGTACGACGATGAGTGGTCGATGCGCTTGAGGTATAGGTGCTGGCGGTGCGGCGAAGCGAAGGAAATTGTACGACTCGGCGCTGCAAGACATCTGGTAGCATGGTGTACAATGTGGACACAGGAGAAAGCTCGGCCTTATCGGGCACTCGGTCGACATGCACTCTCGACTCCATGGTCGCTGTGATAAGCGAGCGTATGCCAGAGGTGATGAGTGGTTATGGCAGGACTTCTAGCAATGGTGATATGGAATGCTGCCAGCAAGAATAAACGAATCGTCGAACAAGATCATGGGCTGGACCGTATCTGTAGGTCAAGGAGTGGGAGATCAACTCGCAAAGCTGCGTGCAAACATAGCAAGATAAGTGCAAGTGCTCCCCACCGCCATAGCAAGCGATATGGACAGTACAGGAGGGTACTGGGGTATGTCGCAGGGGTGAGGTACATCCATGTCTGTATATAAGAGGCTGAAGCACTAGAATTCGAGTGTTGGAGTCCTTACCGAACAATTTTCGTGCCATGTGAAGACGAGCAGGGTCATGCGGCTTTTCGCATGTGACAGTCGGGGTTCACGTGTGCAAATGACAGCCACGTGCAGACCCGCACTCCTCAACATGGGAAGTGCGGAACATGTCGTTTCTCGTAGGACAGGGAATACTGTTGGATTGACCAGGGACCCTAGAATCACCCATGTATCCCCTATCGCAAGGACCGCATGGTGTTGATAGCATTCCTATTATCGCGACAGGAGTTTGCTCCGAGACTCCTCCGTGCCCTGGGCGATATCGATAGCTCTATAGAACACCTCGCACGCCATTCCATCATTCGGACCGGAGAACGTCGGATGTCTCGGCGACCACGCTCACGATCCGATCAGCATCCATGTATCAAGCATGAAGCATGATGTACCTTGTCTAGGTCGAAATCAGCAAGATGTACAGCATGGAGCATGAAAGTATGGAAAGACACCTAAAACATACATGTAGACCAGGCCGCATGTGGTTCCTGCACAAGGAGAATACTCGATGTCCGAGTCTCGTCCGCTAGCCTTTCCCCACCCTCGTATAATAACGAGATCTACCTAACGTAGATATGTGTATATATACACTACCCGCCTAGTCTTCAAGCGCCACATCTTCAACGACGACCGGGGTCGATTTTGCTCGCCCATTAGTCTGCCAGCATGCGCGCGCCAGTCGTCGCAGGGCGGCAGCGTGCACGTGCGCCTATGTGGCTCCTCTATGATCGCCCCCAAGGACCATAAGTTCGGGGGGAGCATAGCATAAGTACCGGCGGTCGGATTATAGTATGTTTTGGCGCAACGGCCAGATCATGGGGAACAACTTCCATGGTTCACGTGAACTATGACCGGGGTCGAAGATGGACTGCCATTAGCTTGCCGCGAGCACGATGCCAATCAAGCGCGGTCATCCGACTCTGATGATGGAGGAGATGGTGGCGGTAACGGGTGAGGTTGGCGGTGCTGGTCGTTAAGCCAGCGGCAGATGCACGTTAACACTGCTATACTGGCCGGGGTGAAGTTTCGGACTTCCACTAGTCGGCCATCTAAACCTGCCAATGATGATGGCAAGAGACTTTGGAAGTTCTGATACTTCAACGGGATATCAGGTAGTTTGACTTCAGGTTTCATTCGACGTGCTGCTATACACAAGGTCTTGCGGGAGCTCATGGCTGTATGGTTCGCCAAGTCAACCCGGAGCAGAGCTCGCATCATTGACGAACCCAACGACATATGGCATCAGAGATCGGACAGACTACCCTATGCAATCACGCCGTTAGCCTCCTGCTCTTTCTTCTCCTCCATCGCCTTAGACACCTTGCTTGTGCGCCCAGAGTACACATCCTCGAGCACGCTCTTCAACTCAGCTAAGAAGCGCGTAACTTCATCTTCCGTGCCCACGGTCACTCGCAAACAACCCAGACAGCCCAACTCTTTACCTCTGAACCTCACCACAACCCCACGGGTCTCAGCAAGCCGCTCGTAGACTTGCAACGCAACTTCATTGCTTGGCTTCCCTCCAGGACCATCTAGCATTTCCACTAGCAGGAAGTTAGACTCTCGTCCACCGAGAAACCTCCCCACTCCGCCGATCTTTGGCATTTCTTCCAACAGTCGTTCCCGCTGTCTGATGATTTGTTGTAAATGCTGCCGCATGACGTCCAGGTTCTGTTGCTGCAAAGCTTGAATAGCGATCTGGCTCGTTGGGTTGGAGATGTTATACGGTGCCTTGAGGCTGTTGAGTAGTCTGGCGATTTCCGGTGATGTGAAGGCGGCGCCCAGTCTGATGCCCGCGAGCCCGAATGCCTTTGAAAGTGTCTGCATCACTACCAGGTTCGGCCAGTCGGCCACCCACTCCGCCAGTGACGAACCTTCTGGCGCAAAGTCGATATACGCTTCGTCGAGCACCACGACACCGTTCCAAGTAGGGTGCTCAAGGACCTTTTGCACATCTTCCTTGCGCACGAGACTAGCTGTTGGGTTACCAGGTGAGCAGAGGTAGACCATCTTGATTGAAGGATCGGCCGAAAGTTGCTCATTGATCTTCTCGGGTTGTGCGTTGAATGAATCATCCACGTTGAGTGGCACTTTTACAATACCTACATCGTTGACCTGAGCAGACACTGAATACATGCCATAGGTGGGTGGACACGTCAGGATCTTGTCCTGGCCAGGTCTGCAAAATGCACGAAGTAGGGCGTCGATCGCTTCATCGCTCCCGACGCCCACGAAGAGGTTCTCCGGGGTGATATCCCGTTTGGTATGGACATGAGTATTTCGAAAATTGCACAAAATCTGCTTTAACTCGTGTTGATGAGGGTCTGGATACCGGTTGAGACCTAGGAGATCGATCTTGATACTCGACTCGGCTGCATTTACTAGCTGGCCGTTCGATTTCAAGTCTAGACCAGGTCCATATGCATTCTCATTGGCATCAAGAAGGATATTGGTTCCGTCGTCCTTGTAATCACTTCAAACACAATCGATCATCAGCCAATGCCACGACCGTGTCCGATGATTTCGCAACGCACTCTCTGGCACACCGATACGGTTCCAATGCTAAGATGTTGGGCCGGGCGCACGTCTGGATATCGAAAGGCATGATTGAAAGTCACAATCTGAAAATGTAGGTCGTTTGAGAAAAGTCTTACTCATCGTCAACATCACGTACCGATGTGCATGGAAAAATTGCACGCGAGTCAGACCGCTGTATACGCCCTGTTATGTCAGCATAAGTAAATCTTGCATGTGATCGAGTACGTCCATATGATCCCTGCTGCTTTTGCATCTACACGTGAGACGTGTCCCGTAGGCAATTTCTTTATCGTGATGTGTAGTCAATACCAGAACCTATCGTGAGACTCGTTCTCTGAGGCGGTGAGTCGTTGTGCATACTGAGGTATGATCCCACTGTGTATTCTCGGGATCCGGATGTCCGTCCAGCAACTACGTCATTCCATATGGACAGCGAGTGGTGGATTTCGAACAGCACACCGCGTTCGAGAGCACGCGTATAAAGGTCTTACATATCGTCTTCCTACACGTTACGCCCGTTGATCCCTATGCGCACGCATGAGGACATTTGTCACCTCGCTACAGAGCTAGTAACATGAGGTACTAGTCCTTGTTATCCGTCCTCATCCGCGCCCGGCTGACCTACGCGATCATGTCTTCCAAGCCTCAAATACCATCCACACCGCGTGTTATCGCTCCCTCTCCCACACCCTCTGATGCCAGTGGGAAAGACAGCTACTTCGCTCCGACTACGCGCTCAAGAGCTAGTCAGAAAGCAAAGGGCGAATCGAACAAGAAGTACAGCGACTCGCAGAATGATCCGGAGCCGAATCGCGCTGGGGAAAGAGGCAGAAGTCCACAACTAAGCCGCAGAGGTACAACGCAGACGAATATGAACGGAAGCGCTACTTCTGGCGCAGAGCTGGTGACTGGGATCCCGAGCAAACGTCTTGGAGCGTCCGACAGCACTATCACAAAACCTACGAATGGAAGTGCCAACAATCTGCTCTCGCCAGAAAGCGCATTGCAACCAGAAGAACGAGGATTCGGTGCTGGTTATTGGCGAAGTCTCTCTCGTAGTCCGAGCCCCTTTGGATTGATCCCTATCCACCGCGAATGGCGTACATTCGTCCACAAGCACGAAGTCCCGCGCAAAGTCCTCCATGTCAGCATCGGCTTCGTCACGTTATATCTCTACTGCATCGATGTGCAGACGACTGAGATCCACCCAGTTCTGCTCGGATTGCTCATCCCAATCTTCACGGTCGACTTGATCCGCTTCCGTTGGCCAGCATTCAACTCCGTATATATCCGGGTCATGGGTGCTCTGATGCGAGAAAGTGAGGCGCATGATAGATTCAACGGCGTCATCAGCTACCTGGCCGGACTATGGTTCACCATGCGATTCTGCAGGAAGGATGTGGCGGTTATGAGTGTGCTGCTGCTATCGTGGTGCGACACAGCAGCCAGCACATTCGGCAGATTATATGGCAAATACACGCCTCGAATCAGGCGAGGGAAGAGCCTGGCTGGCAGTCTGGCAGCATTTGCGTTTGGCGTGGCCATTGCGGTGCTCTTCTGGGGATTGATCGCACCGAACACGTCGGGCACACATGACGAGGGCATCAACAGCTTTGCTTTCAATGGAAAACTTACACTTCCCACCCCACTGAGAGACGTCGTGGGGCTAAGCAAATCGCAAGCTACGATCGACGGTGCTGTAGCAATGACAGTGCTGGCCTTGCTCTCCGGCTTGGTCGCGAGTGTCAGCGAAGCTATAGATATCTTTGGCTTGGACGACAACCTGACAATACCCATTCTATGTGGTCTGGGCTTGGGTGCATTATTATGGGGCTTTAGTGATGGTTAAATTTCTCCGCCGAATTCATGTCCATATTATTATTCTTACTCCTGATATTTTCCATTGCATGTTTTCCAAGAAAATACATCTATGTACAGTGGTATGCTCACGAAGGGGTCGTCTGCCTAGCACACGGTTAGGAAGTCAGGCACCTCAATTTTAAGAGCTGTGTAGGGTAGGGGTCCACCAAGAGTTCTTCAACGTCTGACCACCGGTGTCAACTCATACAGCATTTAAGATCTCCGGCTCCATATGCAAGATCTGGGAGGAAACTTTCGGCAATGCACAGAAGACATTCGTTGTAAACTTCAAAGGTCCGAGTACTACAGGTAATATGGCTAAGGTTACATTGTGACAGTAGTAAAGGTATAGCACATATAAATTTCTCTGATATGTAAGGACGAATGATGGAGTTAAGCACAAAGGACCCTGCATGGCGCAACGAAGATGATCACGTGCTCAGGTGATTCACCAACTGGACCCAGGGCCCCACTATCTCGCGGCCACTGCCTTCC
Source organism: Microcyclospora tardicrescens (assembly GCA_003012245.1). Lineage (NCBI taxonomy): Eukaryota > Fungi > Ascomycota > Dothideomycetes > Capnodiales > Microcyclospora > Microcyclospora tardicrescens. The sequence goes on from PXOE01000060.1 coordinate 78,687, forward strand.
ATCATTGTGCCGCCTCGTCTATGTCACCATACCGTTGTATTGACTGAGAACCGCGAGATCAAGTTCATCATCACTGCCGAACCTGGGACATAAGAGTACCCGGAGACAGGCGATATCTGATCTTACCCAGTCCCCGACGATAACGCCCCCACCAAGCCAATTCATCTTCAGCGTATCTCAGGAACAGGCCGCTATCTTACAGGATGTCGACGGCGGCGAGGCGAAGGCTGATGCGTGATTTCAAGCGCATGCAGACCGATCCGCCAGCTGGCGTGAGCGCAAGTCCTATTGCTGATAATGTCATGACTTGGTAGCTTCTTCGCAGCTGTGTTGAGAACCGCAGTTTTGCTTACATCTGAACAGGAACGCCGTCATCATCGGACCCTCCGACACGCCTTTCGAAGACGGCACATTTCGTCTGGTCATGCACTTCGAGGAGCAGTATCCGAACAAACCGCCAGGCGTCAAGTTCATCTCCCAGATGTTTCACCCGAACGTGTATGGGACTGGAGAGTTATGTTTGGATATCTTGCAGAACAGGTGGAGTCCGACATACGATGTGGCGGCGATCTTGACCAGCGTTCAAAGGTGAGTCGCTTAGAAGTAATGACATATCAATATCGGGGGAGAGTAGTAGGTCTATCACGCAAAGATCCTTTGACTAATCAGTGACTCGACACAGCTTGTTGAACGATCCAAACACATCGAGCCCGGCGAACGTCGAAGCCAGCAACCTTTACAAGGACAACAGGAAAGAATACACAAAGCGCGTTCGAGAGACTGTTGAGAAGAGCTGGGAAGATTGAGTGCGGGCAGGAAAGGCATGGATGTGTGTGTAAGCTTTTCCCGATCAATGGATCCTCGATCATCGGCAGAAGTTGGCAGACATACGATATCGACAGCAAGATTGCTAGTCGCGACTCACGAAAGGACGTAAATGCATAACAGCGAGGGCGCTACGGTCATCTCAAGGCGTTAGGTAGGAAATGGCACATTGTCTCGGGAAGCTTCTATTCTAAGCTTGAATATAATCTGCTGCATACTTCTATCATTCTTGACTCCCAGTGATGGTAGCAGTTCTGGTCCCGAAACACACAAGCTCCGATGTATGGGTTGCGTACATGCATTCTCCGTAGGTTGACCAAGTTGTCTACTCCTTCCAGCTATGACTTAGAGATAAACGCAACTGCTTAACGGATCGGGAACAGCCACAGGTGCATAATGTAGGCAAGAACAGCAGCACTCTGTGCTTAACATGTCTGATCCCACCATCCCGGAATCAAGAAATCATTGAGTAAACCCTTATCACAAGCACCACGTTGTCAACAACAGACAGGCACATCTGCTTCGCACTCACTTACATGCAGCCAACTAAGTACAACGATACCCACTCTGGACTTTAGATCATACTCAGCGCATTCATTCTCAGCGATCAACGGCCAAACGACCGAACAACGCATCGGATTGACGCTTCTCCACCATCCTCACCACGATGATCGGCCCCCAGATAGTCGTGCTGATCTGTGTATTGGGCGCCGGCCTCTCCATCGTCATCGCCTACGCCATCATGCATCGGTTCTGCGCAGAGCCTGTCCGCGACACGGCCGAAGACAGTGGAACACAAAACGGCGCGGCATTCAGCCAGACGCAGTACATGCGTGAGATCCGGCTGATGAACCACGAGGACATCGCGGCGGCTTATGGGTATGGGGCTGGGTATGGGAATATGGATGGGCCTCGGCGGTGAGATCGGAGGGTTGTGGGAAAGAGAGAGCGTTTGAAAGGGTCGAGAGAGCGGTGTACAAGTGGAAAACCATAGAACAGTGTCAACCGGCGAATCCGAGAGTCTGACACGATTTCTTGAGTTCAGGACTTTGGGAGCAGAGCGGGAGAACGGAATGCCTTGAAATCGTGTTCATGAAGCTGATGCACATGCCAGCTTGGGGTAGAGACTTTCTGTTTTCAACAAGCCGTTCTTGGAATGCATGCTGGACGATATGATCCTTGGCCGATTTGGGGCAGTATCATGACCACTGGTTTGTAACATGAAGTGTACACGAACAAGTCTACCATGTGTCAGTTGAATCCTCTCTTGAGCATAGAATGTGCATTGGTCTAGGACGAGCACTAGTGATGACGCTCACCTGGCCTTATTTCAATGCCTATTGTACATGAAGTCTTTAGCATCTAATGGTTTTTATCTCTTATCTGGCCTGGGCTTGTTGCAGGGCGTGGCGATCAGGCGTGTTGAAAGGCGTGGTGACTGAGCATGTTGAAGGGCGTAGTGACAATCCATATTCGGAGGATCGGCACAGCTACAGCCGGCAGCAGTTCAACGACATACGCCGCCACACGAACATTCTTCACCTCTCCCACCTGATCAGGAGCCTATCAAGCTGCTAAAAGTCTCTCCAGGAGCCAGCGCATCCTATCTCGACTGCTTGCCACTATGATCGGCTTGGTAGTCTCAATGGAGATCATTAACCTTGTGCTGACATATGCTGTACATTGATCGTGCTTTAAGTGCGATCTCATCCCCGTTCATGTAGACCCATGTCTGCCTCACCAAGTAACCTCCCCCAAGCACAACAGCATGGCACATTCTTCTGTCGAGCATCTTGATGACCGAGATCATGAGGGGAAATCTGAGAAGAACATCCCCCAGCATGGTGTGACAGATGACAATAAAAGTTTGGCCACATCCGCCTCTTCTCGGGAAGCTATAGACGTCGAGCGACACGCCCTCGGCCAAGAGTCCAACGACATCCCTACACAGGAGAAAAATCCGACACGCAAATCTGTTAGACTCTCGAGGACTGCAGGTCACATATACGAACGTTTCCTAACGACAAAGGCAATCGCAGATCCAGGGCCACCTCCTGATGCGGGACTCACAGCGTGGACTCAGGTAGCTTGCGGCTGGTCAGCAGTCTTAGTGACTTGGGGGTTTATCAATTCGTTTGGTACGTTTCAGACCTACTACACACTGCATCTTGATGAGTCTGTAAGCGCGATATCCTGGATCGGCACCATCCAGCACTGGCTCACCTTCTTCATCGGCGCATTCTCCGGACGTCTGTTGGATGCTGGCTACTTCCGGCTCGTACTTATCGTTGGATCGACCATCCAAGTAGCAGGGATCTTCCTCATGTCCGTCTCCACCAAGTTCTGGCAACTCGTGCTCACGCAAGGTATCATGACAGGCCTTGGCGGCGGTCTCTTCTTCGTCCCAGCCGTGGGCTTGATGTCCACCTACTTCACGACTCGACGGTCTCTCGCGCTGGGGATCGCTACGACTGGCAATTCTCTGGGTGGAATAATCTATCCGATATTAGTGAGGGAACTTCTACCCAAGCTGGGGTTTGCTTGGACAACCCGAGTCCTTGGCTTCTTCAACCTCGCGCTGCTCGTCATTGCAATTATCTTCATGCGTCCTCGTTTACCACCACGAAAGTCAGGACCAATTGTTGATTGGGCAGCTTTCAAGCATCCGCCCTTTGCCTTCTATTGCGCTGGCTTGTTCTTCACGTTCTGGCCAATTTACTATGTTTTCTACTATGTGCGTTACCCCTTTTCTCTGCAGTCCACGTTTCGCCTACTCAAGAACCCTCGCCAAACGTCGTTACTTTTCTTTTCCCAATGCTAACCACTCTCCCACCCTAACAGATCGGCTCCTTCGGCGTCCAGGCGCTCAACATGGACTTCTCTGTCTCCACCACGCTCGTGATCGTGATCAATGGCGTCGGCGTCCCTGCGCGCATCATCCCGCCCTACTTCGCCGACCGCACCGGACAGCTCAATATCATGGTGCCCGTGCTGTTGCTCCTCGCCGTGCTGACATACACCTGGCTGGCCATCTCCGCGCCCGCAGGCCTGTACGTCTTCACCGTCTTCTACGGTCTGCTGAGCGCCAGCTTCCAGTGCCTCGTACCCAGCGCGTGCGCGAGCATTACGCCGGACATGAGCATGGTGGGTACGAGGATGGGGATGATGTTCAGCTCGCTGAGCTTTGCAGCGCTGACGGGCCCACCGATTGGAGGGGCGTTGCAGAGTGCGGTGGGTGGAAAGTTCTGGGCCGCGACGGTGTGGGCTGCGACGAGCACTGTTCTCGGCGCTGGGTTCGTTATGGCGGCAAGGGTGGCGAGGGTTGGTTGGAAAGTATGGGCTATGGTATGACCAGATTATGATAGAAATGATTCAATTCACGCATAGACCTACCAATAATGGGACATTGCTGCATAATGGACTGGCTACACAATGCCAGGGAAGGGCAGATCACAAGACACGCAAGATGACGATAGAGACAGGATGGCAAACATTGGACAAGCTTGCTCGTACTACATGAGCCTAGGTGACTGTTACATCAACCCATCGAAAGAAGCAGCACAGGGCTTTCCCCTGTCTTTGCTCCTACCAGAGCAAGACAGGTATCTTTCCCTCGTCAAGTGCCGCATCATTCCAAACCCCAATAGTGCAGCCAGCATGTAATGTCGCAATTGATGATGTGGTGAGGATTGATTGTTTGTTGCGGTGCTAGCCACTTGTGAAACTTTTCATCGAGGGCGTGCACATCTACCACCCAGCGGCAGGAGCTCCCTCAGCGGCCGGAGCGGTCTCGCCAGCCCATCCCTGGTTGCCAGTCTCGACCGGAGCAGAAGAAGCGGCCCAATCACCACCCTCAGCATCCCATGAGCTGTTGGCAGCGCCACCAGGAACGTTGGAGGAGGCAGCGAATTGACCTGCGGCACCACCGGAGACCTCCCAATCTTGAGTGAAGCCAGCATCAACGGGACCGGCACCGACCTCGTCTGCGCCAGGTACCTTGGACTCATCCTGGCCAGCGCTGTCCTTGTTCTCCTCAGCCTCTGGGTCGCGGTAGAAGTACAAATCGGTCATGACATCCCATTCGGCTTCACGGCTGGCAAGAGTGCCGCGGAGACGGAGAACCTCACGTGCCAACATCCACCAGACGAGACCGATAGCATGACGACCCTTGTTGTTGGTCGGGATGGCAACGTCAACGTACTCGGTGGGAGAGTCGGTGTCGCAGAGGGCAATGACTGGGATGTTCACGTATGAGGCTTCTTTGATAGCCTGAGCGTCGGTGCGGGGATCGGTAACGATGATGATGCGCGGCTCCTTGAACGAACGGGTGATGTAGTTGGTGAAGTTACCGGGTGTAAAGCGACCAGCGATCGCAGATGCACCAGTGTGGGCAGCGAACTTGAGCACAGCACGTTGACCGTAAGGGCGGGCAGAAATGACGGCAATGTCGGCAGGGTTGTCGATGGCGACGAGGATACGAGCAGCCAGAACGATCTTCTCCCTGTGGTGGTCTTGTCAGACTGTCTTCTTATACCACGACGTAGCTTTGTCCACCTACCAGGTCTTGCCAATGTTGATCACGTTCACACCATCCGGTCGTGTCTTCCACAGGTATGGCTCCATGTGAACTTGCAAGTTCTTTGCGCCGAGGTGGCACTGAGCTGCGAGCAGCATCTCAATATCTTGGGCGGTGGCATTGAAGCCGGCAGGAAGGTTTGAAGGTGCCATGATTGCAAGATCTGCTTGATGTCGAGGTGGAGAGTCGAAATCAGGAATGTTTTTCTACTCATATTGGAGGGGAATTCGGGAAGTTCGACCTTCGAAATTCGTGGGTCTTTTCCAGGCAGGTGAGGCTACTGCCGTCCCCCGAGCACTTGGCACTGGCTCCGCAACGACCTCTCTATGTTGCATTGACCCAAGCGTGTGATTCCATGCCAGAAGCACTGCCATTGCAAATATGCCACCTCGAATACCAGTGTTACAATGTTTGAAGAGTTCCAACGGTGCGTGCGTGGCTCAGGGCACAGCCTTTCGATAAATGCTGATATTCATGTGATACAGCTTCTTCCGCACAGCTTTGTCGCACGTTCAGCCTCACATCTAGCCATCAGCAAACCTCTGCATCCCAAAAAAGAAAGCATCAGGAGCCATGGCAGGTTGCGCAGGCCAAAGCGAAAAAGGCAGCAAATATCAGCCGACGGGAAGTCCTGCAAAAGGAGCGAAAGGCATCCCTGGGTGATCCTGTACGCGGCAACCCAACCGCATTTGTCCAATCATTCGATACTGCGCGCCCACCGGCGAGCAGTCAAGCACAGGCGACTGCCGATCGCGATATGGACGACCGACTAAACTTCTTCCTGAACGAGCAAGACTTGAAACGAGGCATTGAAAATAGCGAGTATATGTTCACACCAGATACGTCGGCCACCTCACGGTATGGGGACGAGTCGAATAACGAGGGCCTGGAAGAGGCGAGATCTAGACAGCAAGAAGGACACGACAATGCGACAGAGGCCCTCCGTCGGATCTCAAGCCTGTCATTGGCAAGCAGTGCAGATCTACATCGCATCAACACGCAGCGGATCATCAATGTCTTCGGAAGACACAACACGGACCAGATATTGGAGCCACGACCGGCAGTACCATTGCCAGAGAATGGCTCAGTACCACCAGAGAAGATTCCACGAGTCGGAGTAGACACTGGAAGCAGTGAAGTGCAGATAGCTATTCTGACCGCGAAAATCAAGGCCCTAGCCGATTTCCAGGAAACAAGAGGCCGGCACGATAAGAGTGGCAAGCGCAATCTTCGACTCCTAGTACACAGACGGCAGAGGCTTCTACGATACCTAGAACGAAAAGAACGAGGTGGACCACGCTTCCAGAATGTGGTGAATGCCCTAGGCCTAACGCGAGGAGCGTGGGATGGGGAGATCACACTCCGATGAGGGTAGATTGGAGAATGGTGATTCGTGTACGATAATTCACACACTCATGTATAAGATAAATGTTCAGGCCATTTTCATAGTGTGAAGCGTGATTCAGGAGAAATGTATCCTGTACAGAAAAGGTGATGAAAATGTCTCCAACCCAAATCTGCCTTACAGAACTTGTCTCTGTTTTGCCATTTGCAGGAGCCGATGAAGATGTATCGTTTGCAGATCTGCACTTCACTTTCGTTGGACCCCACTTAAATTTAGATATTGAAATCTGTTGACTTTAGGTTGGAGACTCTGGCACGCTGGCTAGATCGCATCCCACCTCCTGGCGAAATGCGCTGCGCATACTGTACTGCACGGTAGACAATCACACGCATATGCACGATATGCCACACAACAGTGGCAGCAAATGAAGATGCTCGCGGCTATAAAAGATTCATGTTGCGAAAAATGGTTGGTGAGGAGGTGAAACGGGCGCTAGAGCGGCGGGTGTGGTTTCAGGGATGCTCGGACCCTGATGCTGGCCATGATTGGGGGACGCGTCTGGACGACACCGTCAATGGCGGAAGCCCCTTGCTGAGCAGATCAAACGGACAGGGGAACAAGGCGTGGTGCTCGGACGGAGTGTATGATACCTGTACGTGCTTACCCTCTTGTTCTTCTCTATTACATGTGAAGTGGCACACAGAGATCGAAGCCAGTCGCGACAACGAACGGCCGGAACGCGAGCCCCTCGATTGTCTGGAGAGTCGCCCATAAGCTAGGTCTGCAGGTTCGGACCATACAATATGACCGCCACGACCACAATGGAGGCGGGGACGGCCAGGCACTCTGGTATGGATGCAGAATTGGCGGCTGAGACACGCTCACTTCACGAAGAACATGTCCTCGAAGATGCCAGCAGAACGGGAGAGGACGATTTGCCAAATCTAAAGCACATGTCGATCAGCACCTCAAGCGAAGTATCGGAGGATTTCTCAGATGAGGATCTGGAGCTGGAGAGGCAACCGGCGAGGCTCAGAGACAGCGCTCATTCCCACACAGAAGAATCAGTCTTGGTTTCGAGTCCCCACCCAATGGACGAAGAGCACACCATATTCGAACTTGACGCAGGCCCGGAACATCAAACTCGAGAAGACGGCCTTGATTTTGGGTTCTCCGAAGCGACTGATGCACAAGATCAGCAGGAAGAACGGGAAAATGAAGAGGACGAAACGGTGGTGCATACGGCCGTTGTGGAGGATGAGAAAGCTGAGAGTGAGGAGGAAGACGAAGACGAAGAGGAAGAGCACTATCAACACGAAGAGGGAGACCAAGGGGAGGAGGAGTACAAGGTGGAGGAGGAGCAAGGGAAGGATGCAGACGAGCTGGGAGAGAAACACGAGCTCCACGAAGATAACCAACGCCCTCCTACACCAACATCCACCGAGCTCCACATCGATACCTCGATGTCACATCATACCCCTCGCAACTCTGAGACATCAACACCGCGCATGCTCGATCGTGTATCAATCTCTCCCATATCCCCCGAAGCTCCGCAAACTCCAACGAACCCCGTGTCACCTATTACCGAACAAGAGGCGGATTTGTCAAGAGACAGCATGTCTTCCGTTGCTCTGTCTCAATCTAGCCTAGACTATGATCATCTTTCCGCACAACAGGTCGACGATGTCTTGGCAACTCCAAGAGTCAGCGGCGTTCGCCATCTCCGGAAGCCTAGCAGCGTCGAAATTTTCACGAATCATTGGGCAGGCCCCACCCGACAGAGCACTTTGTTCGACACCATGAAGGACGAGCCGTTAGAAACCTCAGGGCATCACATCGAACAGGCATCCAGAGAGAGCATGCAGAGTGCAGCGAGCCCCACAAGCAGGAAGTCAAGTAGGCATGACGAGGTAACAAGTCTGAGAAGTAATTCAACGACATCAGCTTCGTTCACGCTCGGAAACCAGAGTAGAAGCAGTAGTGTGACTACTCCACGGAGGGCATCCGGGTCATCGTCAGAAGACAACGAGGTGGACTGGTCGCAACTCGACAAGAATGAGGAGCAGGAAAAGGAAGATAAGGAGCTGGCTGAAGGCGCCGAGGACGAGTCCACAGCGTTCCTTCTTGCTCGGCTGGAGCAGGAGAACGCCAAATACTCCACGGATCCGAAATCGTCAACTCAAAAAGTGATTGCACGGGAACGAAGTGGAAGTCGACCTCCTAGCATGGGTCATCTCAAAAAGTTGGTGCGGGACCGCAACGCGCCCTCGATCCGCTACAGCTTGGCACCAGATGCTGTGTTGCCTGAAGAACCGCCACCCATGACCGAGCTTGAGTTTTGGGCAGCTTTGGTTCAGGACTATCTGTCTACCGCAGTCCGTCTGCCCACATTAACCACGACCAAGATACGCTCTGGCATACCACCTCCGTTGCGTGGCGTTGTCTGGGCGAGCATCTCTGGAGCGCGTGAGCGGGCGCTCGAAGACGCGTTCGATAATCTGGTTGGGGAGAAGTCGCCATACGAGGGCATCATCAACAAAGATGTCGGTCGTAGCTTTCCAGGAGTAGAATTGTTTCGAGACGCGGATGGTGAAGGGCAAAGAATGCTTGGAAGAGTACTCAAATGTTTCTCTCTTCATGACAAGGATATCGGGTATTGCCAAGGTCTAGGCTTTTTGGTAGGCCCACTGCTTATGAACATGGGAGAAAAAGAAGCATTTTGTGTGCTTGTCAGGTGAGTGGATGCGAAGAGTCACATTCTTGCAGATTGAAGCTAACACTCTGCGCAGGCTGATGGATCACTACGCTCTACGACCGTCATTCTTACCTTCACTCTCTGGTCTGCACATGCGCATCTACCAATTCAGTTCCCTGTTGAAGCAACACCACCCACGTCTGTCTGAGCACTTCACCAATCTCGGCGTGGAACCAGCGTACATCTCACAATGGTTCCTTTCCTGCTTCGCAGTCACATGTCCGCTTCCCATGCTTTTCCGCATCTACGATGTCATTTTCGCTGAGGGCGCGAATGAGACTGTCATGCGCGTGGCACTCGCATTGATACGCAGAAACGAAGAGACGATGCTGGCAAGCCACGAGTTCGAGGAAGTGATGCAGCTTCTACTTGGGAGAGCAATATGGGACAGCTATGGATGCAACGCTGATGATCTTGTGGATGACTTTACTTCTCTTGGCAATATCATCACACATGCACGTTTAGGAGAGCTGGAACGAGAGTTTGAAGACCAGTCGTCCGATGTGGTTGGTCAATCCGCCGGCTTCTTGCCTGACGTACAAGCTGCTGCCTCGAGGTTCTTAGGCAGGCTATGGGCTCCTGTCCATGCTCACACGCCGAGCAAGAGCACAAGCACGCTTTCGCCACACTCCGCGGATGCCTCAATCGCCTCAAGCTTTGGAAGGCCGAACTTTCTTCTTCGCAGAAGCCCAAGCAAGCAGAGTATTAGCACTGTAAATGAGACCGAAGGCTCCTCGAACGGCTCCAATGCGAGCATTGCCAGTACTGCACCTACCGAGGTAGGCGCTGTTGAGGGCGTACGGGACAGCAACGCCGACATGATGAGCCTGAGATCCAAGTCTGAGTCAATACGCACAGCATCGCAATTACATTCCCCCTTTCACAAAGAGCAGCAAGATCTGCATACCCAGATCGAGGATCTGCTTATGGCTATGTCGGAGATGCAGCGAGAGCATGCTGAGCTTACGGCAATGCTGCAGCAAGAACGAGAAGATCGGAGTGAGGATCACCGGGTGGTGAGACAGCTTGTAGAACAGCTGAAGCCGGATGAGTCTTCTTCAGACGACACCGTGACCGATGGACAGGACCGAAGACGAACATTACCACCACCCTCCAGGACACGGCCTGTCAAGCAACGGCCGGTCAGCCTACAGAATGGGCTCAGTATTGGCAACCCAGCAAAAGCTCATCTGGATGGTCTTCTCCATCGTGTCGAAGAACGACTGGCATCAAACACCCGTTTTTCTGCTTCATATGAGAGCAAGGCACAGCTACGGAGTACCCTCCTTCAAACCCGAGAGCAATTGGCCGCAGCGCAAGAACATTCTCGAGAGCTCGCCACAAGGCTCGAGGTTGCAGAAACAAGCCTGCCAGCATTCCAAAGCGAGAGCGATGATCTTAGGATGGAGGTCAAGGAGTTGCGAAGTCGTGTGAATGACGAATTCAAGGCAAGGCAGAAGCTGGAGTACACAATTCAAGAGATGAGAGCAGAGGCCAGAAGTATGGGTCGACGCGACCGCCTCTCGCGCATCAGCGGCATCGCCGATAGTCCCATGGCCAACGCAACCGATGCCAATAACAGACAGAGGACTGCCAGTGTCTCGAGTGCACCAACGAGCATGATGGCTGCTGGGAGCGGCTTGCGAGAACTCAAGCTTGGCCGGGATGGTCGGAGAGACTCAAGCAGCTCGATCCAAAGCATGAGGACAAAGTCGCGGCTATCCGAACTGCCAGCATCACCGCCAAAGCTGAAGCACGCCCACACCATGCCGTCAGGTCTACCGAAACTCGATGTGACGATCATTCCCGACAACACGGAGGAAGAGCAAGAGCCTGGCACGCCTTTCTCGAGTGTGAGCATGACGCCTACGACGCCAGGTGCTACACCGAGCCTGGCCGTCCCAACGAGCGGGTTTGGAGCACGAACGTCTAGTCTTGCTACGCAAGAAGTTTTTGCCACGCCTGAGCACGAGTCCGTACCAGAAGAGGCTTTGCTACTTGAGCTCGTCAATGCGAAAACCGCAGAAGCGCAAGCGAAGCAGGAGGTCGATGAGATGCGACGTACAATGAACATCCAAAAGCGTCGCCACGATGAAGCATTGCAGCGGATGCAAGCCGAATTTGAGACCGCTCGTCTCGAATTTCAGAAATCCGCGGAAGCAGCCCAACGTGCGGCCGAGGAGGCACAGAAAGCTCGTCTTGAGACGGAACACCTCAAACTCGACCTTGAGCGTGCCCGGCTCGAAGCGAAAGAATCACTTCTCATGACTCCAAGCATAAGTTTGCCAGGCACACCGGCATTGTTCAGCGCGGAAGACTACGGCTTCGGACGAACACCCACACATGTAGATCCGGCGCAAAAGGCTTCCACAACATCCCCTGCCCCTTCCGCAAGGTCAGCCACGACCGCCACTCCGCCTGCCACGACTTCAGCGGCGTCTACAGGCGTCGGATGGTTCTGGAGTCGTCGCACCGCCAGCACGGCCAAAGCGGTGCTGGAGGACAAGAAGGATGGCGCGGCAACGTAGAAGAAGCTTGTACTGTGTGTATTACTATACGTTCTATGCATGTGTCTAGATATGAACCTGATATGAATACTGTAATTTAGCATCGCGTAGAGAACTCATTAATCACATCACGACTGCAACTTGCTCTTCAATGCGCTTTTCTAGATAAAGCAATGGGTATTTCAGGTACCGCATTAGATTTTGTGTCTGCCGCAATGAAGACGTTCGAGCGTGCACCCTTCCTTTCCCATCCGGCGATAGCTTTCAACAATGTCAAGAAGCAATTCTAGTCGTACCATTTCCAAGGACAAAAGCTCCCAGTCCAGAACCGGGCAAGACTTCTACCAGCTGGACCAAGCACAAAGACCGATATATGCCGTGTGCAGCAACACCTCTCGTTCGGCACTACATCATGGCTCATGGCACTACAGTACTACTCTATAGCACATGCCAAGTAAGGTATCGTCGATGCGTACAGTATGCTTCCCTCCCCAGGCTCCGAAACCGCCAATGAGGTCGCCAGGTCTAGACTCGCTCGTGGTCTCTGCGCCCGGGACCGACAATGCCAAGCTCCTCGTCTCCGAAGCCCCAACTGGCATTCGCCGAAACCAGGCTCCTGGGCACCGCAAGCCACATTCTTCGCTTGTTCTCGCTTCAGTCACTTGCCGCGATGGATCCGTGACCGACGTTGCCTAGATGGGGATGGAGCAATGCACTTTTCTGCTGGGCACACGTGCGACGCAGGGTTTGGCTGGGCGCTAGCATGCCAAGCTCGCGTGGCCTGATCAGCTCGGCGAGATGTGGCTTTGAAAGCTTGGGGCATGGCGGAGCTGCTGAGGTCAATGAGAGAGGGTATAAAGAGTCGTTGGGCGCCGTGGTGGAGGGGGGAGGACATCTTGTGAAGTCACCTATCAATTACTGTACGAACAATCAGTGTACAGCATCGACCATACTGTAACCATAAAGAAAACTAAACTGCTTCGTCCATAATCGACTAAGACTCTCACTCAAATCGAAACCACCATCAATGGCTACTCAACAATCCTGGCCGCGCAGCAGCGCTCAAAGCAACTCGCTCGACACACAACACATCACCCAACGACTCGCCGACGTCCAGCTCCAAGCATCCGCTTCAAGATCGCCTAGCAGCTCATCAACGTCCTCTGTGGACAGTTCATCATCGCATTTGAGTGCAGCCTCGCGAAGTCTGCGATCGCATTGGTTCCGTGGGAGCAACCCGGACACTCATGAGGACGATGTCGTGCCGGGACATCGGACACCGTACGTCCCTCGCTATGCTGCGAGAGCCTTTTTGGCCACTACCTCTGGAGTGTCGGAGTCTATGCGATGAAGCTAGGGCAATGACTCAGAAACATACCACGCCTTATATGCATGCTTTAGACAAGAAGCGCGACTATGCGACACTGGACCGTATGAAACCATTTAGAACGAATGATTTGAGGATCTCGAAGACAGGAGTTGCCTTGGGTAGCTTTTGTGACGCTGGGGAAGTGGACGGTGTCCACACATATCAAACAAATCGTACGTCGCGGCAGCAGGGCGATCGATATCTTGGACAGATACCGCAGTACTCACATTACTGCTAGGCAAGACGGAAGCATCTATGCAGCGAGATGAGACTTGAAGCTTTAGAATAAGCAAGGCGTTCCGACTTTGCAGAGACGATACAGCCATTCGAAGGAAAGAGAGCCAAATTGTATCCCTAGAACTATGTTACGAGTAATGATTAACGAACAATATCATAAGTGCTCTTTCCGGAAGCTACAATAATCAATTCATGGTTCTCTGTTTGTGATGATAATTTGTGCTGCCACCAGAGGTCGTTACAACAACCAAAAGGAATATGGTTCAACCCTGACCCTAGAATTACGTGTACCCCATCGAACTTTTGATGTGAGCACATCATCTCCGTCGAGCCAGCGCAGAAAGGAGTGACCGAGCGAGGCTGTTATAGCAGGGACTGTAGTCTTACGATATATTCAACCCAAGCACACTCTGTGGCTGCTCTCGTACTGCGACTTGCCGCAACAATTCCTGTTGTACAAGCTTTTTTTCAATTCAGTATTGATAGCACATTGCTGTAGGTTGCCTGATCACAACAATTGAGTTACGGGTGGTTACCTTCGAATGATTGAAAGAACTCAAAATTTATTTCGACTACAGGTCCAGGACTCTGAAGGAGTAGCCAGAATCGTACTGTGTGCATCGCTGATGTATGCAGCAGGAGCTTCTCGCAATCGTACAGCATGCCTTTCACATGCTTTCAGTCCCGGCTAAACTTTCCTTGAGTGACGTTTGAACACAAGCTCGAAACTGTGCTTGACACAAAACGTTCTCACAACCCCATTCATCTTTCACAACATGTCTGACCGTAAAGGAGCGTACGGCACCACAGCCAAGTCCTCCGACACTGGCTTCCGACGCACCTGGGATCGCGACGAATACGCCGCCAAGGCCGTCGAGCGCGATCAGGAAGCCAAAGAAGAAGGCAAAGCTCGCTATGAAGCCGCGATCGCAGGCAAGAAATATGTCAAGCAGCGTGCTGGCACGCCGCCCGATGCGCGCGACACCGAAGCTCGCAAAGCTCGTCTGAATGTCGCGGACCAGGTTGGCAAGACGACGATCGTAGCTGCGGGCGCTGGCCAAGGCAAGCGAGGCAAAAGCGCTGGGTTCTACTGCGAGGCCTGCGATCTCACGTACAAGGACAACCTACAGTTCGTGGAGCATCTGAACTCCAAGCAGCATTTGGTCGCGACGGGAGAGAGTGGGGAAGTGCGACGGGCAACACTGGAGGAGGTTAAGGAACGGTTTGAGTGGTTGAAGCGCAAGCGAGAGGAGGAGCTGGCGCGCGAGACGGTGGACTTGGGGACGAGGATTGAGGTCGCAAAGGAAATCGAGGAGAGAGAAAGGGAGGAGAAGAGGCGGAAGCGGAATGAAAAGAGACGGAAGACAAAGGACGGCATGGGCGTGCCGGAGATCAAGATGGAGAATGATGGGGTGATTTGTTAAAGTGCCGGTCGCTGGCTTGCTTCTGGGCTGGTCCTTTGGGGAGAGCTTTGCAAGGATGTGATTTGTGATGTTAGCATGGCGCTGGGGTGCTTGGGTGCTTTTGGTCCTACTTGAAAGACATGTATGAATCTACTTGGCACTTGAAAAAGGAACTTTGCTGAGAGGAGAGTGTTTCGACAGCCACTATGCTATGCTTGACACTCGCACAGGACCTGGCAATTTCTATCGTACTCCATACTTACCTGAGCTAGATGCGAACTGCTTCTCACATATTATGAATGTTCTGACACGCATTGGAGAGTAGAGTTACGTCACGTGTCTTCTGAAACGCGCTCGTGAATGTACGGGTAGAGCCGCAACCTTGATCATTCAGGGTAAACAAAACAATCCAAGCTCCATGTGCGAGTGGTATCAACAGAGCAGCGCTTCCACTCCTTCGATCTGTCAACGCTCGTTCTCTGATCGCGATAGTCGCAAGACAATTGTATGAGTAACGAGAAATGCAACGCCCACATTCGCTTTTGCATTCAACCTAAATATCCTACTAACCCAAAGTTTCCCGCGCAAACATGGACGATTCTGTCGAGGACGCGTACTCGCTGGCAGCGAGCAGCGATTTTGAGCCTGTGACAAAGTCGGTGAGTATTGGACCCTTTCATGTGATATTTGTTCGAAGCTCACACTCTCCAAGAAACCAAAAGCCAAGACAGCAACCAAGGCAACAACCAAGGCACCCGCGAAAAAAGCCCCGGCCAAACCGAAGCCCGCATCGAAGCAGACAACGCTCAAGGTCACCAAGACTGCACCGAAGAAACGCGCAAAGCCAGAGTCAGACGAGGAGAACTCGGACATCGATGTGGATGAGGTCGACGACGCTTCTCTCCTTTCCAACACTCCCCCGTCCGCCAAACGACAGAAGAAGGTCCCGGCACCAAAGAAGACAGCCAGTAAGCCGTTGGCGGAGAACACAAATGAGAGCTTCGCAATGGACGCCTCACCAGACGCCGCGCCGAAGCCTTCGAAGCAAAAGACAAATGCGACGTCACAGTACCAGAAGTTGACGCAACTTGAGCACATCCTGAAGCGTCCGGACACATATATCGGATCCGTCGAGCGGACGACGGAGCAGATGTGGGTCTACAACTCAGAGAACGATGCAATGGAGAATCGCAAAGTGAGCTTTGTACCTGGCCTGTACAAGATCTTCGATGAAATTCTGGTCAACGCTGCAGACAACAAGCAGCGCGACAAGAACATGGACGAGTTGCGTGTCTGGGTGAACCGTGAAGAGGGTGTGATCGCGGTGAAGAACAATGGCCGTGGTATCCCTGTCGAAGTGCATGAGAAGGAAGGCATCTATATTCCTGAAATGATCTTTGGACATCTGCTCACATCATCCAACTACGACGACGATGAGGCCAAAGTCACAGGAGGTCGCAATGGTTATGGTGCGAAACTTACGAACATCTACAGTACCGAATTCACATTGGAGACGATAGACTCGAAGACGAAGCAGCGATATCGTCAGGTGTGGAGGAAGAACATGAGCATGGTTGAGAAGGCGCGCATCGACAAGGCCAAAGGCGAAGACTACACTCAGATCACTTTCAAGCCCGACTTTGCCAAATTTGGCATGGAGGAGATGGACGATGACTTTGAAGCTCTGGTGAAACGGAGAGTCTACGATATGGCTGGCACGACGAAAGGAGTGAAAGTCTACTTGAATGACACGCGCATCAAAATCAGCAAGTTCAAGCAATACATGGAGATGTACACAAAGGCTATCAAGACGGAGAACATTGCAAATGATGGTGCGGCGCCCGAGCAAGTCATCCTCACCGATAGCCCTCACGAACGATGGGAGGTGGGATTCGCAGTCTCGGATGGGTCTTTCCAGCAGGTCTCTTTCGTCAACTCGATCGCGACAACTCATGGTGGCTCGCACGTCAACTATATTGCCGATCAGATTTGCGACAAGCTGGAAGACATTGTCAACAAGAAGAACAAAGGAGGAGTCAAGCTGAAGAAAGCACAGATTCGGAACCACATCTTCCTTTTCGTCAACTGTTTGGTTGTGAACCCTGCCTTCACTTCGCAGACCAAGGAGCAACTGACAACGAAGCCGAGCGCATTCGGCAGCAAGCCGCAAGTCAGTGAAAAGTTCCTGAAAGATATCGCCAAGACCGAAGCTGTGACGAACATCCTGCATTTTGCTCAGCAAAAGGCAGACAAGGTGCTATCAAAGTCCGATGGCAAGCGCAGAGAGCGCATGAACAACTCCAAACTCACTGATGCGAACAAGGCTGGCACCAAGGATGGCTGGAAGTGTACGCTTATTCTTACTGAAGGTGACTCGGCTAGTCTGCTCGCACTGGCTGGACGTGCCGTTGTCAACCCAGATGAGATTGGTGTTTTCCCACTGCGTGGTAAGCTACTCAATGTGCGAGATGCGAGCGTCGATCAGATTTCCAAGAACCAGGAAATTCAAAACATCAAGAAATTCATCGGTCTGCAGCACAAGAAAGACTACCAGGATACGAAGAGCTTGCGGTACGGACACATAATGATCATGACTGATCAAGATCACGACGGCTCTCACATCAAAGGTCTTCTCATCAACTTCCTACAAGTGCAATACCCAAGTCTGCTCAAGATCCCCGGCTTCCTGATGGAGTTCATCACACCAATCGTCAAGGTGTGGAAGGGAGATGTCAAGAACCCCAAGTCCAAGCGAGACTTCTTCACCATGCCGGAGTACGAGGCTTGGAAGGAGGAGCCAGGTCATCAGAAGGGTTGGGATCACAAGTACTTCAAGGGATTGGGTACATCAGACACGACCGACGCTGAGATATACTTCAAGGATCTCGACAAGCATCTGAAACAGTTCCATGTTATGCAGGAAGGCGAACCGGAGCTGATCGATTTAGCCTTTTCGAAGAAAAAGGCGGATGCTCGAAAGACCTGGCTGGGTAATTTCGTGCCAGGCACTTACCTCGACATGGCTGGCACCGACCAAATCACCTACAACGATTTCATCAACAAAGAACTCATTCTATTCTCGATGGTGGACAACATGCGATCCATTCCGTCAGTCGTCGATGGCTTCAAGCCCGGTCAACGCAAGGTGCTCTATACTTGTTTCCGCCGCAACTTGAAGAAGGACGTCAAGGTTGTGGAGCTGGCTGGTTCCGTGTCCGGTCTGACAGCCTACGCTTATGGTGAGAGCTCACTTCAGCAGACCATTGTTGCGCTTGCACACAACTTTGTTGGCTCCAACAACATCAACTGCCTGGAGCCCAGCGGAAATTTTGGTTCTCGACTACAAGGTGGTAGCGACGCTGCTAGCGCTCGTTACATTTACACACGACTGTCACCATTTGCACGTCGTATCTTCCACCAGACAGATGAGGCCTTACTCACGTACAACACTGATGATGGCAAGACAATCGAGCCAGAGACATACATCCCAATCGTCCCCATGATTCTCATCAACGGCGCCGATGGAATTGGCACGGGCTGGAGTACTTACATTCCTACCTACAATCCGGTAGATGTCATTCACAACCTGAAACGTCGTATGGAGGGAGACTCGATCGAAGCCATGGAGCCCATGACGCCTTGGTTCCGTGGATGGACCGGTGAGATCGAGCAGTCACGCGACGATCAATTCAGAACAAGCGGTACCGTTCGCGTGCTTAGCGAGAACGAAGTTGAGATTACGGAGCTTCCAGTCCGTGTTTGGACTCAGGACTTCAAGGATAGACTCGAAGAGGTCATCAAGGCAGAGAAGGGCCCATCCTTCATCAAGGACTACACCGAATACAACACGCCAGCCAAGGTCCACTTCATCATCAAGTTGGAGGATAAGAGTCTGACCGAGAACATGGCGAAGCTTATGGATCTGTTGAAACTTTCCAAAACGTTCGCTACCTCCAACTTGGTCGCCTTCGATGCCCAAGGTCGCATCCACAAGTATCAGACCCCGCTCGAGATCATGGACGCTTTCTATATTGTTCGTCTGCAAATGTACCAGAAGCGCAAGCAGCACATGCTGAATGAGCTTCAGCGCGAGCTCGAGAGGTTCACCAACCAAGCCCGATTCGTCAAACTCATCATCGACGGTAAGCTCGTTGTCAGCAAAAAGAAGAAGTCTGTTCTTGTTTCTGAGCTTCATAAGCTTGGGTTCACGCGCTTCCCGAAGGTTATTGACGCTAAAAAGGAAGGTGAATTTGAGGCGGTCGTGGAAGAGGACCATGAGGAAAATGATGATGCCGACACAGCAGCGGGCGCAAACGATTACGATTATCTGCTGGGTATGGCCATTTGGTCTTTGACTGAGGAGCGCGTAGAGAAGTTGCTGAAACAGATCGGCGACAAGGAGGTCGAGATTGATGTGTTGAACAGCAAGTCTCCAAAGACTCTTTGGACAAAGGACCTTGACGATCTTCTCGAGGAGTGGCAGGTTCAGCTTGAAGAGGAGGCGAAGCGCGAGAAGAAGGTCAGATCGAAGGGTCGTCGTGCTTCCGCCAAACTTGGCATAGGAGCCAAGGGAGGTAAGAAGCGCAAGGCTGGCGAAGATGACAGCTTCGATGACGACTCCGACTTTGCTGTCAAGAAACCGAAGGCAGCGCCAAAGCCGAAGACCAACGCCCTACTCAGCAATCTCGACAAGTTTCCCTCCAAGCCGGCGGGTACGTACCCCATGGTCAATGGCGTGGAACAGAAACCTCTCGCACCACCCCCAGCGGAGCAATTGACATTGGAGAACTCATTCGAGCGCGTCAACCCTGCACCTCTCAAAGCAGGTTCAGCACCGAAGGTCGCTCCTACCAAGATCAAGAAGCAAGTCTCTGACGAGGATGTCGATGCCCCTCCGAAGCCCGTCTCGAAGCCTGCATCGAAGGCTGCCGCAAAGCCTGCCGCTGCACCTAAGAAGCCCAAGAAAGTCCTTTCAGACGAAGACGATGATATGGAAGACGTCTTCGCCGCCGTTGCCAAGGACATACCTGCCAAACCTGCAGGTCGCTCGGGTCGCGCAGCTGCACAAAAGCCGAAGAAGTATGCGATACAGTCGTCAGATGAGGATTCTGATGATGGCAACGACATGCTGGACGACGTCAGCAACATGGTGAAAGGCGTTGGCCCAGCTGTAGCCGATGGCGCTACCCGACTGTATCACCAACAGTCTGCTGTACGACCTGTCAGCAAAGAAGGCCTCAAGATCAAACCTGCCGCTTCGAAGAAGGCCACCGACAATTCCGACATCTCAGAGGATGAGACAAACTGGGATGCCTTGGTTCAGAATTCGCCTGCGAAAGCGACCAATCGTACTATGATGTCGGAAGACAGCGACGATGAGCTTTTGGGGATCAGCAGACCCGCGGCAAAGCCAGCATCGAAAGCAAAGCCGGCGCCAAAGCTCAGCACATACACCGCAGCTGCTACAAAGAAACAACCATCAGTGGCTACAGCAAAAGCAACTGTGAAGCCTCTATCTCCTGCTGCGAAGGCATATGCCGCCAAGCAGAGCAAGGCTACCGCCGCGGCTAAAGCTGCTCCCAAGCCGGCCGCGAGCAAGAAGAAAGCCGTCGAGTCCGACGAAGACGAAGAAGATGACAATCTGGCAAACGAGATCCTGAGTGATGAAGATGACGACTCTCCCGTGAAACCTGTAGCAGCCAGGCCATCTCGTCGCGCAGCTGCTGCTAAACCTAAGGCGAAATTCTACGAGCTCAGTGATGAGGACGAAGACATGGATGATGATGAATCGGAGGCGCAATTTGAGGATGCTGACGAGAGTTTCGAGTGATCGCCAGACACCTGTTCTGAAGATGATGATGGAGTTCTGAGGCGTTTGGCAGGTGGGAGGCTTGCACATGGGAACGAGATCGCTTGGAAGCAGATGGATAAATGCCTTTGCTTGTTTCGTAGTCACTCAAAGTTTGGTTTGCTGCCTATTTGCTCTTGTGAATTCTGTAGCTACCTACATGAATATCTAATGAGCATCTTGCATATGCAAGACTTCACCGCTTCTAGATGCGTAGTAGCGGGCACCTCGCAGTATACCCGTTCCAGGCAGCTCAAGATGTCGTTCGACTGGAACTCAATCCGGTAAATCTCGCTTCTATGCCTGCGAACATCTCGATTCAATGATAGAGCATCATTTCCACAGAACCGCGGCCTTTGATCGCACCTCAGTAGTACTCCTTGCGTGAGAGGGCAAGCAGAATAGCCATGTCCGCTTGCTAGAAGCAGGATATACGAAGGCGCTAGTTCGGTAGGCCGCTGCGTAAAAGTAGGGCAAGTTGCTGTCTAACCCTGCATGTTAGCGGCTGATGCGCCAATAGGGGAGTTTGCTGGTCGTTACACCACGGTCAACGAACGCTGCAAGCTGCTATGCCCCAGATGGCTGAGTCGACGCATTATGTGTGTGTAACAACAGCTCAATGACCCTGTGACGGATCGTACGTAATCCTACTCATCTAGGACATCTACTGGTGCTAAATATCACCCGATCTTCAGTATTATTCTATACTGGGTGACAGTGCTGGCCTCGGATGGGCCGTCGGATAGACGTGATGCTTGTCAGTATGATATAGCCCGTCGCGGATGTGGCTACGCAGCTTCGCGTAGGTGCATGCATTCACGGACGTCTTCTGTTTAAGTCCCGCCGTGTCTGCATACTGATTAATCTCAACGAGACTGACCGCTGTAGTGGACGTACAATCAATGGCATTCCGCCTGTGCCCTAGCTCATTCGAAACTCGTCCAGATTGTGTATAGCAGGAGCAAAGCTATTCTTCTAACCAACTCTACAGCTGCTACGCATTCGTCTAGCTTGACATCCTTGCGGTTATGGCGGTACTAGATCCGTTGAGGTAGATTATGCCACCGGGGTTGCCCCATCTTCCCACACAAGAACGGACGTTGCCCAGGATATATCCGCCACATTTGAGCACACTTCTGTGCATGAGGGACTGCCGGACTCAACATCCAAAGCCTCCCGTAGATCAGCGGTAAGCACATACCCACTACTGTACATCCTGGGAGCCCGTAGCCGTTATTCTGGGGCTTGCCATCATGGAAAGCTCTTCCGCCCGACGCTGGTCCCGACCCGGATTGAATCCAGCCTCCACTATGTTTATCTTCGGACTTTGTGCCTGATCACAGCGATCATGGATGTGCAAAGCAGGTTAGCCCCATAAAGTGAGTGCTCGTCTCTCGCACCTTTGAATGGTGCTGTATTTGTAGGTGTAGCTGGCTTCTTGGCTCCACATAGGCCAGAATACGGACGCTGTCACTGTTGATGGATGCTGTTAGCCATGGAGGTCGATCATACCGGCCAGCTACAGGGTACAGGATGTAAGGCAGCGAGTTCTTGTGGTGGATCAGGAGCCGCTACGCGTCAAAGCAGAAGTACCAATGTCGTAGATGTTAAGATCGTATGCTTAACAGTTTGGACCCGGGTTTCTCACAGTAGACTTATGTAACCAACGCAGAATGACTGAAGTGTTCTGGGTTGATACTGAACAGAAAGATTGCTACGCCCTTTGTACATCAACGAGGGATGCTGGCCACAGTCTACAGATCGGTGTCTTAACAGCTGTGATGGCACTGACCGCAACTCTTTATGATCTGATCGTAAGTGCAATTTTGCTCCCGGTGTCGGGACGCTGGCGTGGGATCTAGCATCGATGTCTGGCAACGTGCTACCCCGATATGAGATGCTCCACATCCGGTGTCGTCCCGTCGTCCCTCGCGGTCCCCCGTTGAAGCCCTTGCAGGTGCTTGTGCTTGCCCCAACTATTCTAGCCATCGCTCTGACGCCGAATCATGACTTCCTGGTCAGTGCTATAGACAGTCCTTCCGCACGGGTGGAGTGGCCATCTGTCTCAAGCTTGGGTCGATGAGGAAAGCCGACAGGCAGGGTGTTTACTTCATGTACTGACGCTCTAGAAAGAATCCGAACGCTTCGGACGAATGTGTTTCTTCTCGATCGTATTGCTCGAGCGAGCCTTCAGGCACTGCTCTAAAGTTCCAGTCTGAGTCTTGGATCAACGCAAACAAGTGGCGCATGCTCTTTGAAGCACTTCGGCGGGAGTGAGACAGCAGTCCGTTCAGGGGTGTGAAGAAAGCGGTGGGCTCTGGACACGCATCAATTGTTAGCCGCGAGACATGTACTGGCCCTGCTGCATGCATGGCTGCTTGTTTGGTTGCTGTAAGGTATAAGATCGTGCGCATGCCTGAGCAGGCCAACTACACCAAGCCCACTAACTGCGTTCTTCACCCTCGCCTCGCCAAACTTTCCAGGAACAACAGCAACCTCGCCCTCGCATCATTGCACGATGGCACGCAGCCACAGGTCTCGTCAAGATTCACATCGCATCAAGCGTGCTCGACACAGCATAGTCATGGTCAGACGCTCCTCGTTCAAGTCGGCCAATAACTATCTCAAGATCAACAACATCCTGAATCCCTCCTTCACATCCACGGACGACCTGTGGGCTTTGCCGTTGCCCAAGCGGATCAACACCCAGGGTACGGTCGTTGAGAAACCAACCAGTCAAGCACAAGCACCGTCTCGGGTCGTGCAAGCTGTTATGTCGACTAAGGCCACACGAACAAGGGTCGGCAACAACGCCTCAGACACGGACGACCATGAAGGTGCTCCACCGATTCGATATCATCCACACGAGTACAAGGACGTCAAGCGCCAGCTCTCTCAACAGCAACACGCCAAGTTTCTGAAGGAGTATCAAAGGCTCCAAGTCTCTCCTGGAGCTGCCGCAGTGAACGAGCGTATTTCCGACCAGCCAGAATGGGTGCCGTATGTGGCGAAGAAAGACATCCAAACCACCTTGAAAGGGTTTCGTAGTATGTTCGCCATGCCTCACGATAGAAACGCCCACGAATTGACCATCAATAGCTTTCAAATACTCCTTTCGCCATCGTCCAACAGAGAAGAAAGCCGTTCAGGAATGGGACGTTTTATGGGATAATGCGTTCGGCCTCGTCCGAATGACGAACTTTTTCAGAGCTCTCGGCTTTGGAAAGGTGAGGATAGTGACAAACTTAATCTGCTGTCATAGCGAAGCTGACTCCTATCAGACAGGACCCGCCAAAGCATTCGACAGCTGTAACCTCAAAGATATCGCCATCAACAACACGGGTGGCAAGCACACTCGTCAAGGCTACTGGCTGAAGTTCGAATGTGCACGCGCATTGTGTCTCAGGTTCTGCCACCCCATCCGCTACGCTCTGGTTCCGATCTTCGGCTATGACTTTGTGGATCAGTGTGTTTCCCCGAAAGATCCGAAGTTCCGTACATTCGACATCGACGAGGCAATTGTCGCAACTGCATTTCAAGAGGCCAGAGCCTACCTTGTGGTCGGAAAAGATGGCATGCCTATACCAAAGGTGGTCAAGCATCGAACTCGCAAGTCATCCAAGCCTGGACTCAAGCGTAGGGCATCGCAGGGTTACTGTTCACAGTCGGAAGAGTGGAGCTCCGTGCTTGGAGAAGACATCGACCCAGATGTTTTGAACCCTATCGTTTATTCGGTGTACAGCCAGGGTACAGCAGAGTCCCCGAATGTTTCTCCACGGACCAGGCCAGCCGCATTTTCAATCGCAACCCCAGGCTTTACAAGCATCAACCGAGGACGGGAGCGCCAGCAAGGCATGCCAGAGCGTGGTAGCACAACGAATGCTCAGCCACGGCAGCAGCTTCAGTCGCTGTCGCGGTTGCATCATCTTGATTCAGCAGCAATCAGCCTCAATGGTCCACGTTCTCATGGTGTGGCACGCGCTGACCCGTATCCGCAACGTGACAGAGCCAGCAATCTCATCGATGAACGTCACAAGGGTAATGCAGCTCCGCCTCAGCATGACACCGATGAGTACGAGGATGTTGGTTCAGTCGGCCTGAGCGAGAGCGATGACGAGGATATCGTCATTCCACGAAAGCATCATCGCAAAGATGCTGAGTTGGCTGCCGGCAAAGTAGCAACCGAGACCAGCGCGCAGTATACTGCGGAGGAGATGCGAGCCGCAGAGTACCTGCTTATGCTTGTTGAGTCTGTCAAGGAGGCAGAGTGTTGACATCACTGGCAGTTGAGACTGGATTTGTCTCTTCTTCAATGGAAAGCATGACTAGCATTGGGCACTGCTTTCGGAGCATTTCCGGTGTCATAGATGAGGCCAGAAAGGCATGCAATACCGGTTTGAGCATACAAGGATAGAATTCGTAGAATTGTAACTGTACCATACCACTGATTCCGAACCTGCATGTCCCCGTTCGAAAATCGTACTCTAAGTAGAGTTCTGCCGTCGGAGGCGGACCGTCGCGTTTGACGCTCAAGAAGTAAGTCTAAGCGCCTGGGGAATCGTGCGGCGAATGCCTATAGCATTAACGTTGCTGTATTCTTGTATAGTTGGAGACGCTAGACTGGGCTGTGTAAAACAATCGTCAGTTTCGTGCGTCCTTTCACATATCGCGAACGTTATTTCTCAACTAACGCTCATGCCACAATAGTGCTGTAGCAGATTGAAGGAAACCTCATTCCAGATGCCGTGCTGATCACATCGGCTTTCTCGGATCAACATTGATGTGCTCCCACGTAATTTGAACTGATGCCTATACACAAATCACGATAATCAGAACGACACTCAAGCTTCGCAAACATGGCAGACGACGCCATCGCAAGAGCAGGCGGTATTTATCTCTCCAGCATTCAGTCTATTCGAGTATCAATACTAACACTTGAGTAGCATCTCAGATCTACACATCCAACGCGGATAGGTCGTCTCCGCCAGATCTTCGACTCATCCACTACAACGACGTCTACCATGTCGAGCCCGGCTCACGCGATCCTGTCGGCGGTATTGCTCGATTTCAGACTCTTTGCGATTTCTATGTCAATGATCCCCGCTTCACCGGCCAAGTGGAATGCCTGACGCTGTTCAGTGGCGATGCATTCAACCCGAGTCTGGAGAGCAGTGTTACGAAAGGTGCGTCTTGACAGCATTTCCAGTATTATCATGTCTCCAGCATATCGTTGGATACTAATATGCCTGCCAGGAAAGCACATGGTCCCCGCCCTCAACTCCATTCGCACCGACGTTGCATGTCTTGGCAACCACGATCTTGACTTTGGCGTGCAGCAGTTTGAGCAACTAGCGGGCATGTGTAAGTTCCCATGGCTGTGTGCGAACGTATTAGATCCGGCCTTGGGCGAGAATGTGCCGCTTGGAAACTGTAAACGCACGGTGATGCTTACCGCGAGTAACGGGATCAAGGTCGGAGTGGTCGGATTGGTTGAGCAGGAATGGCTTGATACGATCAATACACTTCCACCAAATCTACGCTTTGTGGAACCAGCGATCGTGGCTCGGGAGCTCGCTGCGCAATTGAGAGCCGATGGCGCGGACCTGGTAGTAGCACTGACACATCAGCGGCAACCGAATGACGAGCGACTGGCGAGAGATCTCCAACCTGGAGATGTAGACATCATTCTGAGTGGGCATGATCACTTCTACGCACAGGCGATCGTGAATGGCACACAGATACTACGCTCGGGGACGGACTTCAAGCAGCTGTCGTACCTGGAGCTCAGGAAGAAGAAGGATGGCAGCGGATGGGACTTCGACATCTGGCGCAGGGATGTGGTGACAGCTATTCCGCCTGAGCCAAAAGCTATGGCAATGGTGGAGAAGATCACTTCAAGTCTTCAGTCAAAGCTGGAAAGACCCATCGGGTATTCTGCTGTACCACTCGACGCAAGATTCACGACAGTGCGCCTGAAAGAGAGCAACATGGGGAACTTCGTGTGCGACCTCATGCGTTTACATTACAACGCTGACTGTTGTATCATGGCGGCTGGAACGATACGAGGAGACCAAGTGTACGTCCCAGGCGTACTCAAAGTCAAGGATATCATGAACTGTTTCCCTTTCGAAGATCCGTGCGTTGTCATTGGAGTGTCTGGACAAGACCTCTTGCACGCCTTGGAAAATGGTGTCTCGAAATATCCTGCTCAAGAAGGACGATTCCCTCAGGTCAGCAATATAGCATTTACCTTCGATCCTTCCAAGGCAGAAGGGCAACGGTGCTCGAACGTCAAGGTCGGAGGTGAACCAGTCGATCTTGCAAGAGAGTACTCATTGGCCACCCGCGATTACATGGTGCGCGGGAAAGATGGATTCCAATCCCTCGTACTGCAGGAGCATGGTGGAACTGCTCGAAGTATTGTAGATGAAGAGAACGGATTGCTGATCAGCATGATCTTGCGGCAATACTTCATTAGCCTGAGAGTGTTGGGCAAGTGGAAAGGCCTAGGTCACCACTTTGGCAAACATTGGGGAGATATACAGGATACTCTGCACGAAGTACATCCTGTGCTCGAGCCTGTGACCTCTACTGAAGCTTCATGTGAGGCGTTAAGCCCTGCCAGCAAGAAAGAATCGACCGAAGGTGTCAAGAGTGTTCCGTCTCTGGTTGGGAAGGCACAGCAACGCCCCGATAGTCCTCGAACAGAACAGCTGGAGCACTCCGACAGCGAAGACGAGCATATTCACGATCCAGACGCCAAGGACGTTTCATCACAGCACGAGAGAGAGCTCCATGTTATGCGTAAGACGGCACGGAAGTGGTGGCGTCGGACTGGGAAGGATGGACATCCGTCGTTGGCGGAAGAAGTGAACGAGAAGAGCTTAGGGGTCAGCTGGACCAAAGGTATATGTCCTCGAGTCGAAGGGAGAATTGTCATGGTTGGGGATGGAGCGTAGAAAAGTAGATGAGGGCATTGATTATGAGGCCAAAACAAAGGGTGGTCGGCTTCGGCATTCTAGCGCAAAGCTAGAAATAGTCCATGTTCTACCGCCGCAATAAGACGGCAGATATAGTCAATTATGTGGTATTGCCGGGCATGATAATGCGGCATTAGATTCATAGTTGACGGCGGTGTTTTGATGTCTTGTTCGCCGAGATACGTTGAAGAGTAATCAAGGACTATAAGAGAAACACATCCATCCCACTGTCTCTTATCAGCACACGTGTTGCCCTTCGTGGCTTCACCCTGAACCGCCATTCGGTCATTCTGCAGCCAAAAGTCTGGGGTAAAAGCCGCAGGGTTCACCAAAATTGGCGCATTCTTTGCTGCAGCTCGCACGTCACGCCGTCAGAATTGTCCGATCTATGTTCCTTCGATCTTCACCATCTCCGGCGGCAAGGGAGCTTACCTGCATCACTGGCATGTGGTCCACGACGAAGCACACCGGCGGCACTTAACTAGAGATCGTGACCGTCAGCGACATCTACGGCAATTGTTCGGCGTTACACGAACAACATCGGCAGCCTGTGTCCGAAGTCTACAGCCTCGAGGAAGATATCGGAATCGTGACGTCCAGGAATCATCATCATGGCGCAAAGACCCGCGGTCGTGTTCATTGCAAGGTGCGTGAGGTCGCGTGCCTATATATGTGGTCTTCTTGTTGGCTTTCACGGGAGTGCTGACGCTGTTCTTCCACAGACATGGCCCTCGACTCGACGCTGCCGACCAGTCATGGCATCTATCGACACCTACTCCCTACGATCCGCCACTTACCTATGCCGGCTGGAACCAGAGTCGTGCACTAGGCGTACGCATAGCAGCGCTTCTAGATGCCAGAGAAAAGACATCCGACGCGCAGGATGATCGGCAAACAACTGAGCAGTCCGCCGATGCAGAAGGCATAGCCTCCAGAGACTTCGCGGTTGGGGATGGGCGTAATTCGAAGCGGAAGAACACTCCCGCTTCTGATGAGAGCAACAAGAGAACGAAGAGGCGGAAACACAAAGTAGTCATCCACACCTCACCCTTTCTACGATGTGTGCAGACCAGCGTGGCTATTGCGGCTGGCATGGCACAGTTCCAGCCCGAAGGAGCTGAGACGCTTGGAATCAAAGCTAACACAGCATCGCGATCAAGGACGCCAGCTACTCTCCACTCAGCTTCACCACGTTTGCGCGCAATGGACGGGACGACGTTGTCGAGTCTAGCCCCGATCCCAGAACCCAAGGCTGAACTGATGAACGGAGCGGCACGAAGAGCTCTAGCACAACAACCGCCGCGCAGCCGCAAATCCAAGCTTCGTGTCGATGCATTTCTAGGCGAGTGGCTGAATCCGCAATACTTCGACCAGATCACACCACCCCCTCCAAGTGCGATGATGGTTGCCACTGCGAAAGCGGAGCTTATGTCAAACGAGCAAATCGATTCTTACACACCGAACATCCCATATGCGTCTGGTAGGAGTACCGGATCAAGTCTGTGGGGCGGATCAAGACATACACGCGATACGAGCAAAGACAGCTTAGACTCATTGAGCAGTCTTGAAGATGCTTTACCACAAAGTTCTGTACCTCTAAGCCCTCGCCGAGATCGGACCAGCAGCTTCAGCAATGTTGGATCTAGTGAGAGTCATTCTGCGCGATCATTTCGTCCTCATTTCACGCAGCCTGTGCCCGCTGTTACAAGGCCGCTCACCGCTGCATACCAGCCTCCTGTCCCGCATTATGCGGTGTCAGGCTCTGATACGATACCTCGGGGCTATGTAGCTCACGCTAGACAGGCTTGTGCTAACGTCGATACCCATTGGGATAGTAGTCGTGCGCCGCAAAGCTGGGGTGACGGAGGAGAATACGGAGAAGAGTGGTCGGCAATGCACAAGCGATTCAGACGCGGAGTGAACCATCTGGTGCAGTGGTACTCTCAGCATAATGCTGATGACCGTGCCGAAGACGCGCTGGGCCTTGATCAGGCTGAGCACCATGCTCCTGAGGATGAGGACGAAGAAGAGCTGGTTATGATTCTGGTCACCCATGGCGCAGGATGCAATGCACTGATTGGAGCGCTTACTGCTCAGCCTGTTTTGCTTGATGTCGGAATGGCGAGCTTGACCATGGCTGTCCGCAAGGAAGACGCGCCGCCAATGACGATGTCGCAGGCCCGGCTTGAGATGATCAGCGGTCAAGGACGTCGAGGCAGCATCGATATGGGCTTGAGCGCGGTCTATGACATGAAGATAGTCTCTTCATCAGAGCATCTAAGACCGGGCGTGCATCCGGCTCAAGTACCCACACCGACACCTATGGCCGTAAGACGTTCTTCTCATGTTCGAGACACCAAGCCGAAGCTTCGTCAGGCTCCTGAGGGGCCAAGCGACTCGGGGATTGAGGGTGACTGGGATTTTCATAGTCAGTCAGGACGTGGCTCAAACTCATCACTCGGAAGCATACTTCGGCCCACACTGATCAATATGCCATTGCCTGCATCGACAGGCAGTATCCCGTTGAAATTCGAAGCAACAGTCACACCAAGTCCGCCGGTCACTCCGGGACTCTGGACGCCGCCTGCTTCACGTACTCCGCTGCTCCAAGCTGAAAAGCGCGACACCGACTCCATATCTAGCAGACTTAGCGAAGCGGGCTCAGCGGACGGCAAGCTCTCGCTGGATGCTTCGTCGCCGCCCAGCCAGCCTCCCACATCAAACGGCAGCACGAACGGCGAAGACAGTGCCAAAAACGATGACAGTGTCGCTCCGAAAGACAGAATCAGTGCGATCCAGGTCTCGACATCTGAGACGAACAAGGACGTCATTGACAAACTGCGCAAATCCACCGAAGCATTGTCGCGAGCCTCCAAGATTCCGATCTCGATCCAAAACACCGCACAATCGGAGTCGACACGAAAGTCATCCATCGAAGAAGGCGACTTCATCAACGTTCCCAACTCCTTGAGCCGAGGGCTGAGTCAGAAGGGATTGTGGGGCAGTCGACCGAGAGGTGCGAAGGTGGAGCGCAAGTTCCTGGCCGAGCCTAAGAGGCGGTGGAGTGTCACGCAAAGAGAGTAGACAATCATGTGCTAAACAGCTTGTTTGAAAACATGAGTCGCCGGCAGTAATGATCGATGGTGGGATCTGGCAGGTGGGACGTTAATACCCTTTTGTGTTTCTTGCGAGAAGTGTATGAGCGTAGACGTGCGCACTCCTATCCCACGAAGCCCATAGTGGGCACCTGAGTGATGTGGCTGGTGTGGTTGTGTTCACACTGATGAGCGATCCAACACTTCGATAGCGTATAATAAACATCCTCCCCTCCACCTCAAACTGTATCATGACAACGCTGCCGCAGGAAAGCCGAACAAGATTGACTGATTTACCAATGTTGTATATGCTACATTATCATAAGTCAAGCGTGCGATGCCGAACAAAACCAACCGAATGCAGTACACTTCACCCCGAGTGCTCTGCAAGCCATAGAAGTGTCAAGGTAACATTTGAAACAAAGCCGCCCTGAAACGACAAAACCATGATAACGTCAGACCTGCACCAGCCTACACGAGATCAAACGGCTCCTCCGCATCCAGTAAACAATCCTCATCCGACGAGATTGCATCCGGCAGGAGCTTCAGAAATTCCTCCGTGATTTTGCGGAACGCATCGATATCGGACTGCTGATATCGCTGGCGGTAATAGTCCTTGAGCGGCGACACGCTCTCGGCCAGCAGCGCCGCGCCGACGTATTGAAAGCAACCGTGGAAGACGCGGTAGACCAAGGGGTAGATGGCGCGGCGCGGATAGACGATCATGTCGCCGACTTGTGGCCTGCCCACCACCACCCACACACGGTTCTTGAGCGCGAACTCCTGCAGCTTCTTGACCCGGGTGCGATGGTCGTTCTTGACTCGGGCGCCGTCCACGTGCTCGATGGGCCGTTTGCCGCCGATCTCTTCGCGGAACTCGCGGCGCTTCAGTCGGTCGCCAGTGGCGACTTGCACGATCATATCTTGCGCCCAGTCGGTGAACTGGACGCCGACTTGTGCATATGTGTCGATCTCGTTGGAGGATGCTGCAGAGGCGGAGTAGCGTGGGATAACTTCGGTGATGAAACCAACTCGCCACCCGGTGGTTTTAAGAGTGCCCAAGGCGTCAGGGTCTTGCTGGAAGAAATGGCCGGATAGGCTGTCTTTGGTGTCGTATGATGAGGAACTGTGGCTCGACAGATCTGTCTCTCTCCGTTTGAGCTCTTTACGATTGAATGTCTCGCTGGAGTCGTGACTCGACTTGCTGCTTGATAGGTCTGTCTCTCGCCGTCTGAGCTCTTTGCGAGAGGGCGACTTGGTACGTACGCGGTGCAGTTTCTGTTTGTGGGACTCTCGCAGTCGGGTCAAGCGATCGGCCTCTCTTTGACGGATTGCACCGAGTCTTCCTGCAGGAACCCACTCGGGTGAGAAGGGAAGCAGGAAGCTGGGATGGATATTGCGCCAATCGGGACACCATGAGGGCAGATCGATGTCAGAAGTTTTGCCCGCAACGATGCCGCGTGTGCAGAGAGCTATCAGGATCGTAGTGGGTGGGACTAGAAGCATGATGAATTTCGTAACCTCCTCAAACACCTCAGGCACTGTACGGTTGTAGCTGATGCGAATGCCGTTTTCTCCATTGTGAGATCCTCGGTCATGGAAGGTAGGGACTAAGGTCAGACCAAGCAACGCAAATATCCTATCACGATCATCAGTTGCTTGGAGATGCGTGCCTTGGACCAGTAACTCAAGCAAGCTGAAGGTGGTTCGATCTTGGTCGTCGTTGTGCTTCTCGCGCCGAGACCTGGTCAGTCTGAGGTAGTGGAATTTCTTGATCATAGCGTCAACCTCATCTGTGTCGATCAGCGTATGTTCACCGGTCAATGAGAGAGCAGAGTTTGCAGTCGTAGTGAAGTGGCTAAGATAGTCCGTCCGTTCCTGCCGAGTGCTATCCATTGCAATATCTGCTTGCGCTGTGCTGAAATACGTGTGTACCGCTTGAGCCAGGGATCTGGTAAGGCTGTCTAATCTAGAAAAGGCAAACCAGTCAATCTCGCAAGAGCCACACCAGACTGTGATACTGCTCGCAGCGTAGACTTCCTGCAAGATCCAAACTCTGCTCAGCCATTGCCGACGTCCGAGATCGAACAAGCCACGAAGCGTGCTGTTGAAAGCTGGTGCATCGTGTTGAGTCACGAAGGATGAAGAGAACGAATCACCTATGCTCTGGAGTTGCTGTTCCTTGTCTACACTCACCGGTGCAGTCCGCTGTTCCCTGCCTATACCCATGGGCGCAGTCCGCTGTTCCTGTAAGAGGGCAAGCTGGTGCTCGAAGTCGACTTGATTGAGGAAGTTGGCGGCCCGAAGGGTATCAGAACCTGGTAGGCCGAGCCATACTATCACATTTGAGGCACGCCCATATATCAGCTTCATGTTTCGAATTTGAGACGCTTTCTCTTCGTTGTCTCTTTGATTGATGCACAACGCATCCACCCATAAGTATCTGCGTTCAGTGTCGTGTCGCAGTGATATCAAAGCCGTCGCCAGGTTTGCAGTGACATGAAGGAGGGCTCTCCCACAGTAAAGCTCATGCGAGAGCGTTTGGTCGCCCCACGTGTATGACAGTGCTTCGTACTCAACATTCCGGTGCTCCGAGACAAGACCAAGTCCCTTTTCGTACGTCAAAGCTGCTGCACTGATACCAACAGACAACGGATCTTCTGGTAGGCCAGGAAGTAAAGTAAGAAGTCGGGTCTCCCAGGGCTCAAGAGCGCCGTAGATCTGCGATGCAGCTTCGCCATTTCCTTGGTCTATAACCTTGGGCCATGTCTTGGAGGAAACTAGAGGCGCAATGTTTTCTTCAGCCTCTGGTGCTGTTGCGTTGCTTCTTTGTACGGGTGTCTGGGAAGCACTCAATGGCGAAACACTTTCTGCAACCTGTGGTGATATTGCTCCGCTTCTTGATGTGGGCACTTGGGAAGCAAACAGAGGCGGGACGCTTCTTTCGGCCCCTGGCGCCGTTCCTTTATTTCTTAACGTGAGTCTGGAGAACATCTTGATATGGCGTCCGGCACGTCAAACGCTTGAAGTTCACTCCGTGATGGTTACTCTGCCTTGAAAGGTATGCTGTAGACTTGTACAACTCAAAAGTGGTATGTGAGATTGACCATGCGTGCCTTTCAGAAAGTATGAGTCTTGAAAATCATATTCATTTGCGACTGCAATACCTTTGGTCCAATATGATGATCATGTATTGGCGTCATCTACATGGTCTGGTTGTACATGTAGTTCGCAGTGGTGTACTCGTGGCGAAGCATATGTCCTGAGACGTCCGTTGGAGTCCTTAATCCGCCAGATCATACACCTTCCGGTGGGCTTTAGTTCTTTGGCAGGTTTGGATGCAAGAGCAAGGTTATAGCATATCTACCAATCTGCTTCGGAGAGTAGTCCGTTGATCAAAGTGCCCAGTCTTGGTGTGACCGAGGTGGTGCTCTAGACTTGGGCATGTGGTCGCAACATGACTTCATGTCTTGGTGCTGCATCACATACGAACTGAGGTGCCTCGGTACCACCGCACACTGACCTGCTAGGGTTAGTGCTAGCCCTACATCCAGGTACATGGACATTCCATGTGTTATCTGCATGTACACATGTTTGCTTGTACATACGCAACATACACGTGCCTTACGTCATTGTGGAAGGTATATGCATATGCCCGTGTCAAGTCAGTTGGAGAAAAGCTTTACGTCCAGAGGCCAACAAAGAGAACTGCAGCCACACGCAATGCTGAAGTTCCTGTTAAGCAATTCCATCTTCGCTACGAGGATATCGCAAGTGACTCTACCTACGCAAAGTTGCCATGTGTAGGATATTTGCGCTCCACGCATCTACATTCCCAGTGTGTTACGGTGCATGATTGTAACATCGGCCCAAGAACGATTGTCACGTTGAGAAGGCTCGCAATGACTTCACGGGAAGAAAGTAAAACAAAGTAATTGCGGAATTATGTTATCCTAACGAGAACGTCAAGGACGACGACCCCCTTCTCATCTAGACACAAACAATAGTGGGTATCGTTGGAGGATCCACAAGCATGTAAGAAAACCCCATCCCAAAGACGATGGAGAAACCGGCATACTTTGGCGCCCATGGTCTAGAAACTCATTCCCTCTCATGACTCAGTTCAGACTGTAATTCGTCCCATTTATCACTCATAATATCCTCCAGACGAGCGCCGTATGGAGCGGATCAGCTAGGACCTCGTTTCCAGTTCAAGGGTCATATGTCGCGTGAGGAACATGATGCAGCACGCTTTTAGGTCCGCAGGTTGGAGAACCAGCTACCACGTTTACCCGATCCGTCCTGGGATCCGCCGCCTTGCAGTTGCTGTTGCGCTTGGAGTCCTCCGAAGGTAGGAACCATGCCACCGCTGTCGCCGCCGCCGCGGATAGGCTTCGCGATGCGGCCGGTATTGGCAAAATTGTTGGCGCCCATGGCTTGCGGACCACCGAGTCCACGTGTGGAACCTTGCTTGGCGGCTTCGAGACGCTCTTTCACAGCCATGAGTTGGGATTCGAACCTGTTCCATCTTGTCAGTACGGATCATTTGGATGAATAAGCGGTGGGGTGGTTGGAGGACGTACTTATGATTCGCGACCATTAATTTCTCTTGGCTTTCTGCCACAAGGCCCTCCAGACCTCGAATGCGTTCGCCACGTGCAACAAGTTTGCGCTCGGCAATGGCAACTTCCTTCTTGAGCTGTGCATTCTGCTCGACGAGCTGTCTCTGTACCAAGGTGAGCTGCTCAAGATTCCGCTCCAAGAACGCCAGTTTCTTTTGCTGTTGCTTGCTGTTGGATGAACGGAGAATGCTGTTATACTGTTCTCGCGTGCTGTCCAAGCTGATCTCTAACTCGACAACTCGTTCACAACGGTTCTGCAGATCTCGCATGAGTGACTTTTTGATAGTGTCAAAGTCTGCAAGCTGCTTGTTCATGGATGGAACGTTAGCGCCATTGAGGTTCTGTTTCCGCAGCACTTCGAGCTCATTTCGAAGTCGAGCGTTGTCCTCTTGATGGCGGCCAACAGCATTCTGCAAACCCGCGGATTGACCTCCATTCTGCTGAGCCGAAAGTGATTCGTACAGACTTCGCTTCACAGACTCGACATCCTCCGCCGAAAGATTCCGCTCGAGAACATCCTGATGTTCACGCTGGAGTTGTGCGAGCTTCTGTTCCAGTATAGCATGACCTGCGCCATCACCATGGGTGCCCGACTCGAGCTCGGCCTGCCGCACAACACCCTGTACCTCCAACAGACGCTCTCTTAGTACGTCAAGATCGGCAGGTGCAACTGGATCGCCGTTGTCCGCAACATCCCGAAGACTTTCAACTTGCTGTATCAACTCACGAACTTGAAGCTCACTGCTCGACATCATACCATCACCAAGATCGAATCCAGCCATCATTTGCGCCATGCGTTCCTTCTTCAGCCTCTCCTTTTCGTCCAGCTGCGCCGAGGATTCTTTGGCTGTCACCCTCGCATCGTGCAGTTGTTGTTTCATGTCATCAAGTTCGGCAGTGAGTTCAGCATTGGCTTCCTTCAGCGAGTCCATATTGATGGCCTCCTCTTTATTCTCAAACTTGATCCTCTCAATCTGTAGACGCAGTGTCTCAGTATCTGCTTGCAGCTTTTCACTATTTCTGGTCGCTGTGCTGTGCGATTCGCGCAGCTCCTTCAGCTCGCCCCTGGCTTGTTTCAGAGCCTGTTCCATCGCGGTGAGGGATGACTCTTTCTCGGCTAATTGATCTTGCAGCTCGTTCTCGCGTTTCAAGAAGTCCTCCCGCTCGTCCTTATCCATGGGCAATGAGGGAGTACCGGCCCTCTCCAATTCCATCCTGCTGTCCGGGCGTGGTGTGCCGGGGGTCTCCTGCTCAGTAAGCCTACTAGGTGTTGCAGATCGAGGAGGCGCAGGGGTAGCTTGCCCAGAGAAGTCTCTTAGCGCAGCCGTCCATTTGTCCTTGGGTACTTGCTCGCCCTTGCGCCAGTTGCTGACCTCGCCTTCCAATGTCTTGACATATTGCTCGAAGGTGAAGACTGACGTTTGGGCTTTCTTGAGTAATGCCTTGAGCTGAGCTGGCGACAGCTCCTCGTTGATCTTGGCCTTCTGTTTGATAGTCTTGGCGCGTTCACCAAAGCGAAGCGTTGACACAGTCTCAGCGTCGTTGTAAGCGCTTGGAGATGCATTGATAATGAGAGTAGTTCGCGAATTACCTCCCAGGGACTCTTGCAGGATGCGGGTAAGCTTGCTGTCTCGGTAAGGAATGTGGGAGCTTTTGCCATCAGAAAGAGCGTTGATGACCATGCCCAGTGCTGAAAGAGACTTGTTGATCTTCTTCGCCTCCTCCAAAAGCTGTCCAGTGGCGCCAGTCTTTCCGACTTTCTCAGATCCAGCCAAATCAACCAAGAACAATCGACCAGAGCGAGCGGCACCGTTCTCGGACTTTTGAGTGACTTCGATGACAAAGATCGAGTGTGATCGTGAAGACTCCTGGTTCATCTGTGTTGCAGCTACTACCCTGTTCTTACCACCAATGTCAAGGTAGTGGTAGACTTCCTCCACACTGGCTGCGTAGAACTCTGCAAGACCTTTGACATAAACTCCGCGCTGCTTATCCTCGTGTACGGGAAGATTGGAGTTCACAGGTACAAGCAGATCCTTGATCTGCTCCATGTAGATCTCCATATAGCTCACCTTTACCGTGAACTCGATTGAGCCATCGCTGTGCATGATGCTGTGGAAAATCTGCTCGACAATTCTTGGTATGATGCCCTTGTTGTCGTTGTCCGCAATGTCTGAACCCATCATGGTATACGTCTTTCCTGAACCTGTCTGCCCATAGGCAAAGACTGTGCCGTTGTAGCCGTTGAGCACATCGTCCACAGTCCCACGGATGGAATAGTCGAAGACATCCTGCTGCGCCGTGTTCGTAGGGAATACGCGATCGAAGGTGAAAGCTCCGCTCGCTTCTTTGGAGGTGACAGTACAACTGTCCTCGCTCGGGAATTCCACAATGTTCTCGCTGCCGTGGGCTATCTCAATCTTGTTCTGCGGTCGGAATCGGGCGACGACTTTGATCGTGTTCGCCGACGCCATGCTGAAAGACGTCGGGCGCCAACGGCGCAACTCTACCAGGGAAGTGCTCTCGTGCGCAAGAGTTTGAGGCTATATCGGTCTGACCGCAATTGCAAGGGAGCTGCCTTGTGTGCTGCCACTCGTTTGCGGAAAGGGGAGCAAACAGTGTTGAGACTATAGAAAAGAGGGTGGCAACCAGCGCCAACGAGTGTATGATGTTCACGAGGTCGGCGGAATCATGTATGAGGGTGATATCGAAGTGGCCATGTTCGATATGGACGGTAAACAGAGGGGAAGACCCGCTGTGCTTTCGGTCTAGTGATGTTGATCGACGAACCCCCAGATGGAGGTTGATAGAAACCTCAGGCAGAAATTAAGGTGATCCCCCACGTAGTGAAACGCGTCGGTACTGGAGCAATTTCACTACTACATGTAAGCAATGTAGGTAGGAGCACGTAGGAAAGGTAGGTAGAGTGCGGACTTTCGTGGTGCTGGATACGGAACACGCTCATGCATAGTATACCCTTTAGACGTTGTAACAAGTTTACAGGCTTTTACGTTGCGCTGAGCATCATGTATACAAAGACTCGAATAAATCTGTTTCGAGGTATGGCTTTCTGCCGTACAGATGTTCTCTACGACGTGACAACATATCATTAGAAGAACATGAAACATTTACAGACCCGACGTTGAGGTGCGAACGGACGTCGACCAATCTGGGATCTGCCTGTCGCGTCGACAGGGGCCATCGAATTGGAACGTGATCATAGCACATGGGGATCAAAAACACGTTGAAGGATATCTATAATTGGATGCTCACCTTTATCTTTGCTCCGTCGACTATCATCGATTGTGATGACCAGGCAGCATTCGAACGACTCGAAGTTGAAGCAACGTAGACAGGGTACGTAGACGATGGGGCGGTGCTGCCGTATCCGGGTCCGAGTGATATCGATGAGGCACTTTGTCTGGTGGTGGCATTGCGGCGCGCATGTCTGAACTAGCCGCAGCTGAGAGTTACTGATACACTCGTTGACAAGCAATTTATCGTGGGTAGTCGATTATGATTGGGATCAAGAGATCTTCTTATGAGAACCCTTACGCCATACAATAGACCTGGTCTTCGCCGTGATCAGCAAGGCCTAGAAATGCCGAACAGGGCCAGAGGTTGGCGTGGCAGTGCCCTAGTCGACATCCAGCATGATGTTGAGTTGGAGAGTGTTTCAGATCTTTCTATTCTGGAAGAAGGAATTGCTGTAGAACAAACGGGAGAAGTAGGAAAGAAGAGCAGTGTGGTCGAATTCGATGTACGTTGATGTCCTTCATTGTAGAGGTATCTCTTGTACCTCATATGCATGGGTCATATAGGCGTGATTGTAGCATGTTCCATATAACTATATACTGTTCTTGTATACAGCGCGTGTGACTGATGAGAGGGAGGTGTCGTGGTCGAAACACTTCCGTCCGAACCGTTTCCACTTTGCTGCTGGCCCAGAGCAGCACACGAGAACCTCGGGGACGCTGCATCTGCTCCGTACATTAACGTACTCTGGTTGAGCCTAAGAACCGCCATTTCACTCATCACTGTACTCTGCTATCTTCCCTCCTCTTTCATCACCACTCGCATGTCTCTATTTTGGCCGGAGCCCAGCTGTGAGCAGCTGTCTCGAGCCTAGCACTGCTTCTGAACTCGCATTCGCCCTCGACGTAATCGGCAGCCAACTTTATAGCCCTCTCCTGGTCGTCCACCACCAACGCCTCGCCCTGGTTGGCACACCTCTGCAGTCTCACCCCGAACAAGACCCCACGGTGATGTTCTCTCGTCGCACTCCCCGTCAGTCCATATCAACATCGCCGCAACCGCCAATATGAACGGCGACCTCAGTCTTTCCCAATCGCTGGGAGGACTTCGTATCGCGAATCCGGATGAAGACGATGCGATGCCACATAGCACAGACTCCCTACCATTGCAATCCTCTTCCGCATCGTCCAACAGCACAGTCACCAACAACAGTGGGATGCTTGGTTTCCCACCCGCGCTGTCCCACAAACCTTCGGGTGATGGTCTAGACTTTGATCCGGACAGCTATGTATTGCAGAACTCCGACTACTCCTCCCCTCCCAATGTGCAAAGCCAGTCCGCGACTGATACGGCGCGCCTGAACCATCGGCAGAGTATGCAGAACATGCCAACCCAGTCATCGTCACAATTCCCGCCCTACTCCACTACGACCACTGCACAATCCAGCCGCCAGATCAGCCAACAGAGCTCGAGTACGCGACCGCTGAGCAACATGTACATGCAACAAAACCCTTCAAGCTCAAGCCAAGGCTCCTACAGATATAGGGATGATATGGGTTATTCCAGCGGCAACGGGGCAGGCATTGGTCGGAGTGGGTCGCAGCGCATACCAGGTCGAGAAGGAAGCCGAGCATACAGAAATGGTGGACAAGTTCCTGGGGTAGGAAACCCACTGCCGCCACGGAGAAACTCGCGGAGATCGCGACCTCCAGGTCACGAAAGCGCAACCCCGGCAGGTACCGCGCCAGGTCCACATTCGGCAGAGGAATGGAGGGAGAGAGGAGCGTCTGTGACATCTCATCAATCAGTGGATGCGAACGGCCAAACCACGAGCCGGACTGTCAAGAAGGGTGTCAAGGACTTCAACTTTGGCCGAACACTCGGTGAGGGTTCGTACTCGACCGTGCTGGCAGCGACCGACAGGCAAAACCTGAAGGAGTACGCCATCAAGGTTCTCGACAAGCGACACATAATAAAAGAAAAAAAGGTCAAATACGTGAACATTGAGCGAGATACCTTGAACCGGTTGACGGAGCATCCGGGAGTTGTGCGCCTATACTATACATTTCAAGATGAACGATCCCTTTACTTCGTGCTGGATCTAGCTTCTGGAGGAGAATTGCTCGGCGTATTGAAGAAATTGGGGTCATTCGACGTGGAATGCACCAAGTTCTATGCAGCCGAGATTCTGGACAGCATCGCATACATGCATAGCCGAGGCGTGATTCATCGTGACTTGAAGCCGGAGAATGTGCTACTGGATCGTGACATGCACGTCAAGATTACCGATTTCGGCACAGCCAAGATTCTACCGGATCCGAAGACCACAGGGGCTCCTGGTACAACAGCTGGCAATCCTACGGATGGAGCTGATCTGGACAGAGCGAATTCATTCGTGGGCACGGCGGAATATGTCAGCCCTGAACTGCTTCGAGACAAGAATGCGTGCAAATCGTCGGACTTGTGGGCATTGGGCTGTATCATCTACCAACTTTTGGCTGGGAGACCGCCCTTCAAAGCTGCGAATGAATATCTCACCTTTCAAAAGATTCTAGCATTGGACTATGTCTTTCCAGATGGCTTCCCAGAAGTGGCGCGTGATCTCGTGGAAAGACTGCTTGTTCTGGAGCCTGCCCATAGACTACCAGTGGAACATATCAAGAATCATCGATTTTTCGAAGGGATCCAATGGGGAAAACAGCTCTGGCGGCAAAAGGCGCCGCGCCTGAAATCATACGTTCCGCCAGCAGGAGAACCCATAAGACTAAATGGCGGCGGAAACAGGAGCAATGGTCCT
This sequence comes from Microcyclospora tardicrescens, assembly GCA_003012245.1. Lineage (NCBI taxonomy): Eukaryota > Fungi > Ascomycota > Dothideomycetes > Capnodiales > Microcyclospora > Microcyclospora tardicrescens. The sequence goes on from PXOE01000060.1 coordinate 120,301, forward strand.
CCACTCCCCGCGGCTGCCGCGGCGGCTGCCGCCATGAACGTATCAGCGCCAGCACAGCAAAGTGTACCGCCGATTACGACCCACCGACCGCAGCTTAGGGGTGTCACTGACCTTCCTCCACCGAGTCAGCTTGACATCGATTGGAGTCCTGTGCTTACAGACAATAACGAGAGGATATTGAAGCTTGGGAATCTGATCGTCAATAGTGGCCCTCACCCATCAAGTCCAAGCAGCAAGAATGGTGAATCTGCGACACCAACAGAGAAACCCAAGTTCGCAAGGTTCTTCAGTGGCAACATGTCGAAGAAGCGAGAACGGCTGGTGCTCATCACAAGCAGTGCAAGACTCGTCATTGCCGCTGCGGGTGGGAACGAGAAGAAAGCAAAGTCGGAGTTCAACTGCTTGAATGCGGAGACGACCTGGAAAAGCTTTGTGGATTCTAAGGGATTGACGGCTTGGTCGTTGGAAACAGTAAGTGCAGCTCTATGGCAAAGAACTGATCGAGGAGATCGTGCTGACGAATCTTGCGCAGAGAGACAAATATTTGATCTTCGAAGACCCACGCGCAACAACATCTGACCCGGCAGGATCCAAATACTCGACACAGGAGTGGATCGAGACACTTGAACAAGCTCGCGAGCTCGCCCTATCCATCCGATCCATCGCCTCGTCGTACTCTGGCTCTATTGCCTCCCCCACAGACTCGATCGGTGGCGAGCCAGGCGCTTTACCCGGGGCTGGTGAGAGACATGCTTTGCGGCAGACTCTCCGACGAGGAGGCGAAGACGAGCAGTCGTCTGCGTTCAAGGGCCGCAAGCGATTCTCGAAACGGCACTCCAAGAGTGGGCTGGCCGCAGTGTTCTAGGCACGCAATCATGAACCAGTGCTTGATCTGTGCTGCAAGAAAGGCACGGAATGCTAAAACTTTACAGGGATGGGCTACACGCTGTCGTCCCGTCTCCTTATTTCCTTGTGTCATGGAAGGGCGTTGAGCATTTATGAGCGAGCATTCTGGCATGTTACTTTTCCACCCTGCTGAACAGCGGGTTTCTCTTCGATATTTGATTCTGAGCTTAGGGTATTGCTTGGTGGCGCCTTTGCTGTGCATCAGCATTGCCGTTCATGAACATTCAATCGGTTGAACCGTGCCCACTGAGGCGTTCTCCGTTCAAGCTTACAAAACATGAAATGCCGGATATAATCTCGTCAAGAGCATGCTGTCATTTACGAAGCATCATTGGCGACTTTGCGTACTGGCATATCATGTCCTACCCATGTCTTTGAAGGACCATATACAAGCAGTCCAAGCAGTCGTCATCATACTGCTTTTCTCGCGCCCCTGAATCCCTCCATAGCTTTATCAACCCCTGCCACCCACCTCGCCACCCTCTGCACTCCCTCTGGCAGCACAAACATCCAGTCGATCCATCGCGCATACACTGGCAAGCTGATCTCGCCGCTCCTCCCCGCATCCACCATCTTGACCACCTCCCTCGCCAATTCAACCGGCGTCACCACAGGGCCGAAGAACGCCGATGGCGTCTGCACGCCTTCAAACAGCGCCGTTGACAACTGGCCTGGCGTGACGAGGATCATCCGCACGTTCTCCGCGCCCGTGGGAGCTGACGCAGACCGTAACTCCGCGACCAGCGAGCGGTGCATTGCAATCAGCCCGGCTTTGGATGCCGTATAATCAGACAAGTGGCTTGCGCCCAGCTTGCCGAGTACGGAGGAGATCGTAACGATGGTGCCGCCACTGGAGGCAGAGAGGAGAGTCGGTAGGAATGTGCGGATAGTGTTGAAGTGAGAGAGTAGATTCACGGAGAGCGTCCGTTGAACATCGCCTGCAGAGAGTTGCAGCAGTGGTTTGCCCGTCACAATGCCGGCGTTGTTGATGAGAATTGTTACGCGGCCGAGCTATGGGTAAGGATGAAGGTGTCAGACACCGAAATCATACAGCTAGCAGCAAGGTGGAGATGTGATACGGATCGATTGACACGAGTTTATTCGAGATGGTGTGAAAGGTGTTGCTACATACATCTTCTTCTATCTTCCCTCGTACCGCGTCCACCGCCCGTGCATCGCCAACATCACAGCGATAGAACCTCACATCCGCAAGTGCCGGGTCCGCCTCTTGCTCTTCCTCGGATGGGACGACGACATCTAGCACCGCGACGCTTGCCCCACGCATGCCATAGGTTTGCGCGAGGATCTTGCCCAGCCCGCTCGCACCGCCTGTTATGAGCACGACTTCATTCGGCCAATCCAAGCGGCGCGGAGAGCCGTAAGCAATGCGATCGTTGACCTCGCCAAGGACCCAAAGGCTACTGATGAAGTAAAAGTAGAAGATGCTCAGGTGGTATAGGGATGAGGTGGAGGAGTGGCCGATAGCGCGCAAGCAGATGGGAATGAGCAGCGTGATGAAGGGGTGGAAGATGGAGTTGCGCAGGAGCAGAACGACGAGGTCCAGGGTTATGTAGCTGTGCCAGGGTCTGTCCGGCATCGTGGAGGACGCCAATGAGTGGCAACTTGTGTATGTGATTGACGAGATGGGATTTCGAACTGCTGATTTATGGTGCTTCGATGCTTCAGCGGGCGAATCCGCACAGCATGAAACATCACGTCACGTCGTAGAGAATATAAGCTCAGCCTCAATCAACAAACACCACACGACCTGTGAATGCATGACCGAGTGATATCGGAAGACCAGTTACAGCGCGGGAGGTTTGCTCGATTGCCTGACTCATTCACTTATTCCATTTCTGCGCCGCTCGTTTCGAAACCTGTTCAGCAGCTACAGATCCCTTCTCCAGCTTGCCTGCGTTGATAGCGGTACTACTTTCGTCTTGAAACTAGCAAAAGCAATACGCATCAGTCCACACCGCTGGAAGGTCACCACAACTTGACGAGTGGATCAGATATTGTCTCGACACTTGTGACTGCTGAACGAGGCCGGTCAACTGGAATCTCTCGAATGCTGCTCATTTGTACTGGGTTGTCTACGCACATGCATCATATGCTCTGCAATTCGATCCTCACATGCACTGCCCAGCATTGCAACCACAGTCTTCCTTTAGGCTTGCAATAACTTAGCCGCCATGGTGAAAGCAGACGTGAAGCATAGTAAGAATTGCATGAACCTCATTGCCTGCGTTAATCTTGCTGACTCCAACACCCAGACTATTATGCCGACCTCGAACTCCCAAACACTTGCAGTATCGAGGAGATCAAGAAGCAGTACCGCAAGCTAGCTCTACAATATCATCCCGATCGTAATGCAGGGAAGGAGGAGGAATATGTGCCCAAGTTCCAGGCTATCCAGACGGCGCATGAAATTCTTGGAGATGCGGCGCAAAAGCAGAAATACGATTCAGACCGGCGTAAAGCTGGCTTGTATCCACAAGGGACCTCGTTCCGAAACAGTCAGCATGCCACTGGCAACCCGTACACAGCGACTTCCGACTTTCCCCCGCCTCCTCGTCGCACGCAACCTGGAACATGGCAGCGCGCGCAACCTGCTGCAGGCGCGGGTGCTTCAGCATACGGTGCCGATCGTTTCGCACAGGCCCCACGTGGTGCACCAACTGCTAAGAAAGATGGTGCCGGCGCTCAGGAACGGGCGAACATGTTCCGGGCTTGGCAGAACATGAACGCCCAAACGAAGCAAGAACGTGAGCAGGCTTATGATGCACCCCCACAGCCAAAAACTCCCAATAGGCGAAGACCTCCCCCTCCACCTAGACCTGAGAGCAGGATACCGACTGAGGAAGAGATCCGTGCTGGAATGAGCTATAGAAAAGCCCCAGCACCACCGTCATCCGCCGAGTCGAGCCGACCTGCATCATCCCAGTCAGCTTGGCAGGCATATCAAAATTCCGGGCCCAATACTCCTGGCATTAGTCGAAGCAAGACCTCCAGGCCTGCAAGGAAACATGGGTTTGACCCCAACGTGCCAGGATCAGACGAACGTCCCGCCAGCCATGGTTACTACAGTACTCGACACAAGTCTGCCGATTTCGGTACACCAGGTGGGACGCCTCAACCCTCCCACAATGACTCTTCCTTCCCCTTTCCACCTCCTCCGCCCGGTCCGCCACCCCATTCGCCGCTATCGCCTACCTCTCCAGCAAATTCACGTCCAATGGGAGACCCACTGAAGCATTTCAAATCTCGCGTCATGGACGACGAAGTCCCATATGCCGAGGCAAATCGTGTGAGCACACCTTACACGCAAGCGAGTGGGGAAAGGACCGCCTTCTCGAGCGAAGGTCTTCGACGGTCCGCAAGTGTTCGTGATGCAAGCCGCTTGAACGCAGAGAGTACCGCCGGCACAAGAGCTCGAAGTACCAGTCCAATTCGACACAAAGCAGGTAGTAAGACTAATCAGCATGGCCAAACTCCGAAGCCGTTCGTAGAAGGTAACATAAGCGACGAGGAGTTTCTGAACGGTGACCTTCCGGACCCAAGTCCAGATTCACAAATTGAATCAGAGGTTGCCCCAGGTGATCGACCGAAAAAGACTCCTGTCTCCCGCAGCCAGCGCTCGAACGGTGGGCCTGGTAAATATACGCCCTCTGGTGTAAAGGGCACAAATGCGGAGGAATCGGTGCCAATGCAGCAGAAATCTGGAAACAACATGTATGCATCCCCATCTTCATTTCCATCACTGAACCCCAGCTACTTCCCTTTCGACGCTACTCTTTGGGTGGCGCAAATGTTTGGCCTACCCGCGAAGCGCAAGCGGGGATCACCCAGTCATGGTATTCCATGCTGGGCTATACCAGGCTCGATATGCCCAACCAAGGAAAGGAGCAGTACTACTTCCTCAAAAGTATCTGTTGCTACGGTCCAGGAAGCAGACCCACCTGCAGTTTTGCTCTCATCGCCCCAAGGTCTCAGTGCCGAACAGCAAGCGCAGAGTGTCGCATACACCACATTTCGTTCTGAGTTGTACAGATTGCATGGCGCTATCCCAAGCAATCTTGATCTAGACGTGTTTCTCAAACTGGCTTCAACAGCTGCTTGCGGACAGTCTACTGGAACACTATCTCTTGACGCAGCACTGCAGCGTGCTCTTTCCACATACTCCTCCTCAATGCATCAATTGCAACATACTCCTGCTAACCCTCAACCTTCTTCCAGCTTCAATATTGATATCGACAACACTACTTTCATGCCAGACCCGAGTAGAAGCCGAAGTGAGGAGAAAATCAACACGAGTTTCTCGCCTGAGGGCTTCAGTGGTAAGTTCACAGGGACAGCAGATTACTTCCCGCCACAGCCATCACGAAAGACATCAGCCTCACCATTGTTGCGCACAGCTTCACGAACCGCCGGCCTTCGTACAGCAGCAAGCAATACAACTCTCTCAAATGGCCAGTACCAGCGGACTATGCCGCCTCCCTCGACGCGCCCTTCAGGTCTTGATGAGGAAGCAGAGGAGCCGGTATTAATGGAAGACCCCGTCAAGTTCGAACCAGAGCAGTGGAAGAAGACATTTGCCGAGCCTTCATGGGCGTGGCAACCTTCAGCATCGATCGGACCCACGAGTCCGAGCAAAAGTCGCACGACTTCGAGATCTGCAAGCCGGAAGACGAGCACAAAGCCTGCGACCGCAGGCACACAAGAAGAGCCATACTTGCCAAATGAGGATGGTTCATATGCAGTTCCTAAGGGCGAGCCTGCAACCGCTGATGACGATGCGATGGATATCGATACCCCCCCTCCTCTTACCGCTGCCTACCAACCGCCAGCATCAACTACCGCTGCAGTCGATCAAGCAAAAGGTCCAAGGCAATATCCAGTTGAACCGTCTACATGGCATCAGCAGCAACAGAAGGAAGCCGCTCAGCAACGTCAAGCTGCAGACGCATCCTCGAAACTATCGGCCAGCCTCGACGATCTCGCTCAGGTCGAGCCTTTGGCCCGCAACGCGAGCAGTGGTCTGCAAGATCTCGGGGACCTAGGATCTACGTTGCCCTTCAAATCCCAAGCGGCGAGCAGCGTCCACGACCAGCCTGTTGAACCTCAGCAATTGCGTCTACCACCAGTCCCGAAAGCGCCAGAGCAGCCTACAAAGCTCTCCAAGCAGAATTGGCATGCATACTCCCAGGCTTTTGGTGCTTACCTGCAGGCCTACCATGCCTTCAACGATACAATGCTCCGTCATTTCGCCACTCGTGAAGGGAGGTTTCAGAACATGCTGAATGGAGGACTTGCTTGGCTGGAAGCAACTGGCGACACAACAGACGACGTAGGTTTCGGTGGCTACATGCGCGGTGTCAGAGAGGATGAGCCAGTACGCGAAGTCTGGAAGTTGGGCTATGAGCGCCACTCCGATGCTGTGGGCGGCTTCGAGAAGGTGCGCGAGAGGGTGAGAAAGCTGGCTGTTGCGGGCACACTGCTCGACACCTGAATGGTATGGGCAGGTACAGTCCGATCGATTCCTTCATAGGAGGCTTTATGCACGTCGGCCCTTGTCCTTGGCATTCGAGTATACTTGGGTGGGAATCTGGCTGCTTCCATGATGGATGAATGAATCTACGAATCGATGATTGAACGTGGATAGATGACTTTACTGACCACAGATGCCGTCCATTGAGTTGCACTAGTAATAGGCATATGCGAAAGTCGGCTTGCGAGGTGCGCATTTGAACTATATTGGGCATCATGAGCCGAGTTAATGTGGTACAGTGATATGAACCTACTGGTAGATCTGATAGAGACGATAGTTTGGTAGCTCATAGCGGTCCGGGTCGTGTGTAACGTGCTCAATGATGACCACGCTTCCGATTGCCGATATACATATCTTACTCTGCTCCGTAAGCGATAAGGTGTACTCAAGAGCAGTTGCAAAATACATTGATTGCGAGGTCACTATCCCTACAGTTGAACGTTAATACACTGGTCCGAGTGGTTGCGCCAGACCTCCTTCACGCCATTCCTGTTATTAAGGGCAAAGTCAAATACCACAGGCTTCCAGCGTCTACCGACTTGGCACACATCATCATAAGACTATCATCGGACCCCATTAAACTGCTGCAAGATCCCTTCCATAGTCTGCACAACGCCATGGGCAGGTATGCGGTCAAGTTCTTCAGCCTGCAACATTCTTGAGACCAGACCCAGCATCGCTCGCAGGAAATGCCAGCTTTTCGACTCTGGCCTGAGTCGTTGAGGCAGACTATCCATGAACGCGAGCACTTGCGGTTTGACTACCGGCGGCTTCTCATAGCCATAGGGATATTCGTAGAGATTAGCGTCACGATTCCTGGAATTTGTTGGAGTTGTTGTTCTAGCTCTATCCATTCCTTCGGGCCCAATCAATCCTTGCGGGCCCTCGACCATAAAGGCCAGCGATTCCAGAAAGATATCACCGAGCGACCATACATCGTACCGAGGGTCGACCCTATCACAGATGATCTGTGGAGGGCAATATGCGTCGATTCGTGGACTCGGCTGCTTTGTCATTGGCGATCCTGGAACTTTGTGCCCGACCTGTGCCATGCCAAAATCTGCTATTGTCCAGGTCCCATCGATGAGGAGGATATTCTCCGGTTTGAGATCACCGTGAATACAAAACCATCGCTTTGGTTCCGCAGATGCGGTATAAGTCACGCCGTTGCAGAGATCCCGAAGAGCTCGTGCAAGTCCAAGCATTTGAATTAGGAATGGGTGCTGCTCTAATGGCCCGCGGAAAACATGGGGGCTGTGGGGATCGCGAAAGAGATCATCGAGGTTCGTTTCCGCATATGGGAAGACGTAGTTGTACTCGTCGCCGTGCTTGTACGCCGTAACCATCTGAATAATATGCTGGTTGTTCAGGGATCGAACACGGCTGAGGATTTTCATCTCACCACGAAATGTGGCCTGAAGGTTTGATATTCTTTCCAGCGGTTTCAGTTGTTTTCGAGCGAACTTCTTCGCATGGCGACCATACTGCCACAGGTTTAGCTCAGGCCAATGCGGTGTCCAAGGCGAGTGAAGACTTACGGTAAGAGCTGATCTGTAATACTCTGGGATCTGGAATGCATACACTAAACTAAAGTAACCTCGTTCCCCAACTAGCTCCTGGCCTACAAAAGGCAAACGAGTCTCTCCCGGAAAGCTTTGATACGACTCGTCCAGCATTGGAATGAAATATTGGTACTTGGATCGCTGGAAATCTGCGGCGAGATGTCGGGAGGAAGAAGCATGATTGCGCATATACCTCGGCCAGTATCTAGCCTCTATCTCTCCGTCCCTGTAGGTGTCGGACGACTCGATGTGCTCGACGGGAATACGCTGTACAAAACCGACAATGAGCGCTGGATGCTTGAGGTAAACCAGAAGCGCGAATAAGCTCATGCAATGTTCTGAGATGCGTTCAACGATGGCCTCTGGTTGATCCTCCAAGCTTTCGCGATCTGTCTGACATGTCCTGCAGGAGCAGTGGAGGATGTCCCATACCGCAGCTGTGTCGAATGCCTGCCAGATCCTGTTCTTCGGAAATATGAAGTTGGAAGGGGAGGAAGAGGAGTGTCTGGTGTCCAAAGCCACGCCTAGGGCTAGCACTTGTTCTCGAGCTTGGCTGCAGGCGTTGCGAGGCATGGTCGGATGACAGAAGAAAACCCAAAGATCAGAAGGTAATAAAGAGAAGACGAAGAGTGCAATGTCTTACCTGGGGATTAGACACACCGGCTAGAGTTTTATAACTGATCATCCAAGCGACTGGGAGTGAGGCTCGCGGAAGCTAGGATCTTCTACGAGCAGGCGCTTCATCTTGAACGAGCGTTTCCACCGTGGAGTCAGAAGGAGTTACCATCTTCCATGCAGTGTTCATATGCTCTGGATGATTGGAAGGCGACTTATTTGCAGCTCAGGTGAAACCGGCCTGGAACAGGGACGAAGGTTGTCGTTTTGGGACTCATCAAGCGGCAAATTTAATGCCGCAGTCGATGCCAGTCTGAGACGGACTCGAGGCCTCGAGATGCACCAAATTGTGAGCTTTGGATCATAGCGTATCAATAACCGCTGATGTCGACAGCGGAAGGCGCGTAGCTGAATAGAGTTCGACATCATCTCACAAAAATAGCACTGGCGTACATCCTGGCGCCAGAGCACAGGACATAGACTGGAATTATCTCTGTAGAGTGTCTGCTCATTGGGCACTGTCAGATGCCTCAATCAGAAGTAGTGTCTCGAAAGCACTGTGCGGCAAAGTGCATGGTTCCAAATGCTCTAGGCGCCCACCAGCCTCAACAACGCCGCACGGGTACAGTAGAATCAACTGTTTACAGATCTCCTCGCGTTTTGAAAATGCCCTGGATCAGCGTCCAGACACTGTGGTAGTTCTTGTGCACAATCAGAAGATTTCGTGATAGACAGCTCCTCTTTGAAGATGGACCTGCACCCTGAGCTCGACGACGCCAGCGGTAGTACTAACAATACTTCCAACGCTATCAACACTACCAACGCGATCGACGCTACCACTACTACCAGCGTTACCAACGATGCCGACACTACCAAGTGGCCAGCGCATAGTTGTTATCGTGATCTGGTTCTCGGCTCAGATGTTTACGATGAGGATCTGAAGGAGGATGCCGGAAGGCTGTTTGCGGCTGAAGGTGTTGCTGCAGTGCGATGTATTGATGTTGGTAAAAAATGTATGTGCTATCCCAAAGCCGAATCCAAACCACATATTGATAACAGATCGATCAAAAGCCATACGTCTTCGTGACGAACAGATGCTGTCACAGTTTCTGGAACAACCGAAGACCAGCAGCATTCGAATCTTGTAAGTCCACTCACCCTCTCTTTTGATCCGAAACACACTTACATTATAAAGTACAATTCGTCAACTTCATGCATTACGCCCTTTGATGGTAACGGAGCGCATGTTGCGCCGGGTCTTTGAGCATCTAGATGCACTTCCTGCGGCGGTAGATCTCATTCGAGCATTCGGACATCGCCTGCAGTACACCAGCCAAGGCATAGGCAACTATGTGTCCATGGAACGAGAAAATGCCGATAGGACAGGTAAGCTTCGATCAGATTTGCTTCACGTACGTTCGGAACTGACTGGTAGAGACTTTTGTTATATCCTCACCACTCCAGAACTGCACGGACGTGATCATCCTCTAGATCCCTGGTCCATTCGCCAATTCATGGTATATGAACATCTCCAAACATCCACCAAGGATTCCTCATTCGTTATCATAAACCCGTCCGCCAGCGAGACCTTGAAAAAGCGACTGAGTATGATACGATCGACGGTATCAGCTCCGACCGAAGGCGTAACCATACACGCATTTTGCGTCTTCGCCGCCACCCAACACTGGAGCCGATACGCTACGTACCTTGAAGAAGAGTTGTCCGTTCCTGTACGTATGCTCTTCTTCTCACTGTGGACTTGAAATTAACGACAACGTGTCAGGAAACACTCTCGAAGTCATTGGGAGTAGTCGCACAGTCAGACTCAAGCGAACACCAGTGGGTCAAGTTCGGACAGATTCAAGACTTGCAAAAGCTGCAAGAGAAGCTGCAGCACTCACACTTCATGTTGAAGGGCAACTGTAACATCATCGAAGCTTTATTAAAAGAACGCGCTACGCCAGGCGTTGCCGGGGATGACGAGCAATCGGCAATCTCGTGCCTCAAGACGAGCCTGATCATGTTGAGAACACAAATGCTGCGTGTAGAGATGTTGATAGGACGTGCCGACGCAGTTTCGACTTTGGTAGCTTGCCCTCCTAATTTTTTTTTGGCTCCAGCTAATTTTTTAATACAGTCGAACAATATCATCTCTTTTCGGACGATGAATGCACTAAGAATCAGCAGCGAGGAAACGACCAAGATATATCACCTGGCACAATTAGACAGTGGCCGGATGTTGGAAATATCTCACAAAGCCAGCCAAGACACCAAAACCCTCAAGACCATCACGATCCTGACCCTCATTTACTTGCCAGCGTCCTTCGTTTCGGTGTGTGAGACCTCGTCCCTACGATCTCGTCATGAAACATCTGACTAACCATGAAAGATAGACACTGCTCAGCATGGGCTATATCTCCGTCAACACTCACGGCTCAAGCGTCAGTATCGACTTCAAGCCCGAGATGTTGATATTCTTGATCCTGACGGTCATACTGCTGACCATTACGGTCGGGCTGTGGCTGGTCGTCGACAGGCGCATGAAGCGGGCTGACGATGCTAAAGCCATTGGTGAGGGGAAAGGCTCTTCGCTGGTATGACTGTAGATCATTATCGAGATTTATGGGCGAGACGGTCTTAGATATGATGATCTACATGATGACATCTTGTCAAGCGAAACGATTAAAAGTATGGCAATCATACTGTTCAGTATGAACTAGCTACCAACTGGGTTTGATATTCACTTCGCAGATCACGTCCATGCTCGCTATAACTCCATCTCTTCACAAACTCTAGACTTTGAGTAGCCTTAACAACAGTCGCACGTCTTTGACCTCGGCTTCCTCCTCCGCGACCACGCCATCTGCCGCTGCACCACTCGCAGCTCCGCCCTCAATCCTCTGCACGCCCTGGCTGACGGCTTTGGTGAACGTTGCTGCTTGCTTCGCGAACATATCTTCGACCAACCGCTCATGCTCGAGCCGTGAGACTTCTGCTGTGGCTGCTTTCTCACCACCTTCCGACGCCTCTGTAGGCGGCAAGACGGCGTATGATAGCTTGATGTCATCTGTGGGGACAAGTCCGGCGCGTTTGCGTAGTCGCTGCACCCGGTTGAAAACTTCGCGAGCAAGACCCTCTTGTGCAAGCTCGGGGTATGCAAAGGCATCGAGCAGAGTCATGACTTCACCTTCGATGGCGACTTCGAAGTGAGCAGTTTCTTTGCTCTGCTTCACACCGCGTTGTACTCGAAGATCGTCAGCGCCCAGCTCATGACCTTCGACGGTGATGGTGCCGTTGGACAAGAATGTTTGGATATCAGCAGGCGAGAGGTTTGGCAGTGCTTTCTTGATCTTGACAGCATCCTTCTTGAACTTCTGTCCTAGGTTCTTCACGTCTGCTTGCACGCTGTACTCAACTCCATACTTGCTTTCTTCGCTGGTGAGGACAAGGTCGCGGACATTGAGCTCTTCTGTGATGTATCGTTCTAGTGTACGGACGTCTTCTAAGAACTCAGTGTCTTGGTGTAGCACTACCAGAGTCTTGAGTGGAGTCTTCAGAGATACTGTCCGCCGGTCTCGACTTATGCGGCCAAGCTCGATGACTTTCTGCATCCTGCTTACGCGACGCTCAACCAGGGTATCGAATAGTTCTGCTCGTACTGTGGGGTAGCCCATGAAATGTACTGAGCGCGGGTCCTTGCTCTTGGTCATGGATTCTGGAAGGTGTGATGCCAATCGTTGGAAGATATTGTCTGAAAGGAAAGGGATGAATGGTGCAAGAGCTCTGACTAGAGTGTACAAGACCTCATACAGCGTGCTGAGTGCATGAACGGTGTCGGCGCTTTCATCGTCAGTAACGCCGTTCTCCTTTGCCGGTGCCGAGCCTGCTTGGCCCTTCAAGCGATTTCTATTGAAACGAATGTACCAGTTTGTCGTATCATCGACCATTTTCAGCAGTCTCGGCACGACTGTATAGAGTCGGTAGGCTTCCATCTCAGCGTTGACGTACTGCAACAGACTTTGCGTCGACGCTAGGATCCACTTGTCCATCACATTTTCATTCGTCTTTTGGATTTCTGGATCAAACACAAAGTCTGCGCCTGTGTTCTTCTTGTATAGTAAGGCCTGTTGGGCAAAGAAGTTGTAGGAGTTCCAAAGTGGTAGCAGTACGCCAGACACGATCTGCTTCACGCCTGCTTCGCTGAAACGAAGTGGCTCACCACGTACGACGGGAGAATCAATGAGATAAAGCCGTAATGCATCAGAACCGTATCGATCGATCACCAGCATAGGATCTGGGAAGTTCTTGAGTGATTTCGACATCTTCTTACCATCCTCAGCCAGGACAATGCCATTGACGACACAATTCTTGTACGGGAAGGTGTTGAAAAGGTGCGTGCCTAATACCGAGAGTGTATAGAACCAGCCGCGAGTCTGATCCAGACCTTCGGCGATGAAGTCACCAGGGTATTTCGAGAACAGCTCCTTTCCAGGTCCTGATGAAGATGACAGACCAGAAGCCGGATCTGACTCATCGAAACCAGAGTAGCTGAATGGATAATGTGATGATGCATATGGCATACTTCCAGATTCGAACCAGCAGTCGAATACCTCCTCCACACGTCGGAGCACGCCTTTGCCCTGCTGCGATGGGATAGTGATCTCGTCAACCGAGTCTCGATGTAGGTCCTTGATCTCGCCAGCGTACCCTGACAATCGCTTGAGCTCGGCAACCGACGACACACAGACGACTTCCTTCTTGTCTTCGGACACCCAAAGAGGCAACGGGGTTCCCCAGTATCTATTTCGGCTAACGTTCCAGTCTCTCGCAGATGCCAGCCATTGATGGAACCGACCAGTCTTGACCATGCTAGGCACCCAATGGGTCTTCTCCAGGTTCTCCAGTAATGACGGAACGGCAGTCTCTACTTTGATGAACCAGCTCGCAACAGCCCTTTGGATCAACGGAGTTTTACTTCGCGGGCAGTGTGGATATCTATGCGTGATCTGACTTTTTCGTACCATCCGGCCCAGTCCTTCCAAATGTTTGATGATATTCTTGTCTGCCGCCTTGACGTGCTGCCCCTCAAAGTCTGGGACTTCGTTGGTATATTCACCACTTGCATTCAGAGGGTTGGGGGGTGGACGGTCACCATTGATGAGGCCGTCTCGCCATGAGATGTTGTAATCGTCCTCACCGAATGCTGGAGATTGATGAACGATTCCGACACCCTCGTCCAGCTTGACGTATGTATCAAGCAACACTTTGAAGCCAATGTCCTTGAACGTATCGTAGAAGTAGGTGAACAGTGGCTTGTATCTCCAGCCAGCCAGATCGGACCCCTTAGCCTTGGTAAGGATCTTGAACTTGTCCTTGGCTTTCTTGGGATCCTTGTACAGGACCTTGAGGCCCGCTTCCAGCATGATATACCGCTTATCCGTTTCGAGGTCGTGCACAACAATGTACTCATAATCCGGATGCGCGCATAGAGCAATGTTCGAAGGCAATGTCCATGGCGTGGTTGTCCATGCCACAAAGTTGAGCTCGCCTCCTGCAGCCTTCAGAACTTCCTTGACCTTCTCACGGACAGCCTCAGGCTGCTCTTCTGGATCTAGAACTGGGAAAGCCACTGTCACGGCAGGATCTTGCACATCCTTGTACTCTTCACTGGCCTCGCTCTTACTTAACGGTGTGTTCAATGCCGTGCTGTAGGGTAATACTCTTGCGCCGTGGTACACCAATCCCTTCTTGTAGAGTTGTCCAAACACCCACCAGCACGTCTCCATGAACGTCGGATCCATAGTCTTGTAGTCGCGGTCAAAATCGATCCACCGCCCTACTCTTCCAATGACTCTTCGCCATTCGTGCGCGTAAGTGAGAACCACTTCTCGGCACCGCCGATTGTATTCTGCAATGCCGATCTTCTCGACGGCTGCCTTGCCTCTGACGCCTAACTCTTCTTGGAGCTGCTTGTCAATGATCTGTTCAATGGGCACACCATGCGTATCCCATCCAAATCGCCGCTCGACATATCGACCCCGCATGCTCCAGTAGCGAGGAATGATATCTTTGATGGTTGAAGCGAGAAGGTGGCCATAGTGCGGAGTTCCAGTCGCGAAGGGCGGGCCATCGTAGAAGACGTATGGTGGTAGGTCTTTGGTAAGCTCCAATTGACGGTGGAAAGCGTTGATGATATTCCAGCCTTCAAGCACGCGCTCTTCTTCGGAGGGGAAGTTGATTGAGCCCATATCGGGCGTTGATGACTACAATATTAACAACCGAGAAGCTGTGAGGAATCTCAGACGTCTTTCAACTGCGCGACAAAGTTGTAGGAGGAAGAAACTGGAATGTGTCGCCAATTTTCTCGCCCATAAGATGACTCTTCCATCAATATGTGTTTCCCCAGCTTCGAAATTCTGGAGGGGCATATTTTGGGACGTCATTGCGTATAGTTGGTCATGAACAGTATGAGATATACACCAAGCATCATACTATGTTGAAGCTTGTAAAATGAGTGAAGGCATCGGTTACATGAGCCCTTGAGAAGTTGCCGTCTCATTGGGTTTCGCATCTGATTATTCCTCCATCATAAAACCATCTACTACACACTGTCATAGCAGACCGCCCGTGTCCCTGACGGTGAAGACATAATGCCTGGCCGCACGCGACCTATCGAGAAATTTGCAGAGGCTACTGCCAAATGTAGCGCTCAGGTACGTGTGAATATTTCGTCCGTCTGTTCATGGGATAAGGCACTCATGGCAGACACAGGGCGCCATTTACGGGCAATGTGTTGCTGCAAACTACAAAGATGTCCACAAGAACATGTGCGCCAAGGAGTTCGCAGCGTTCAAAGATTGCTATATTGTATGTTCTTGCCACCAACCAGCGCGTGCTCATATATGACTAACCAGCTTCGCGTACAGAAAGCTGCAGGCAGAAAGGCATGATCGCCTCCCAGTCAATCGTCTATAGATGGAATAGGTGTTGTGTCACGATCATCTGCCCGGATGTGGATCAAGGCCAGTATTTGAGTATCCAACTCCTTGCTACAACTACTGGAAGAACCAAACTACATCTCAGCTGTCGCCACTGCGAGTCTGCTACTGCTCCAGGGCCAGAAAATGGTGGGCTCCTCGTGCCCTACCGGAACTGTATGGGCAGTGTAGCATCAACAATGTTCTAGCAGCTTTCCCATTGCGTTTGCCTCGTTCGTACTGCTGCTTCTATGGCAGCATGGGATGGTGCAACATCCTGTCAAAGGTGCTGGCAACGATGGATTACAGGACTCGGAAAATGGCAACACACGCAGGGTAATCTACGTATGCTCTTAGCTGTTCCCAGGAGCGAAACTGTCTGACTTGAGATTGTAGGAACATTTACATGTAGAGATAGCTGCTAGCCATTAGCTTCTTGTAATACTTCAAGTATTCTTGACGTTGACCGCACACCATCAGCTTACTAAACGATGCATGTACCATTGGCAATCCTACGTCGGAAGGATGCCGTTATCGGTGGCTAACTCTCTGCGAACAGCATTCTTGACCTCCGTCTTGTTCTATGTCAATCAATCTTTTAGGCGTTCTTTGGCCATGGCAAAACTCAACGTGTTCGAATCCATGTTTGTCATGGACTGGCCTAGATATATTAACATCAGAACTGCGATGAAACAATAAGTGAGGTGAGGTGTTGAGATTAGGCTGAGCTGCGCAGACCCCAGGATTTGATAATAGTAGAGACTAGCGATAACGGGACCCGCTGCTTGTCAATCGAAGGGCGTGGAGCCAGACCACCTGGATTGTACCGTCGCACGCATGACTCAACCCATTCTACCTTACCTTAACTTTTCTGCCATAAGCACTTGATCAATGCCATGTCACCCACTTGACCTCACGCCCTTCATATTCCCTTTGCGCATTCTCGCGCCCTACTACCATTTTCCAGATTCTGGCGCTGGTACCTTGCCGCCCTACCATTAGTTGGTGACCTGGACCCTGTAAGACAAGATGCCTGTCATCCACGAAGAGGTGGAACCTCAAACCTCGCTCGATACAGATTTCACCGGATTGCTGGATCTCCCGGAGTCTTCGTTCTTGGACTCTGGAGCTGATATTCTAGGCAACGGACATGATCATGAGCTGGCCCAACTAAATAATGATGAGTATGTTCTCCAGAACTGGTACTATTGCTGGAAAATTGTGAAATATGACTGATATCCCGTAGCATACTCGTCAATGGCTGGGATGCCCCCGCCCCTGTTGTTCAGACTGGTGATGGTATTGCGGAACCAGACTATTCCAAGTTCGAGAACTGGATTCCACGGTTCATTCGTCCTGGCAAGCCTTGCGACTACTGCTGGTCCAAGAGGCTGGACTGCTACCTACAGCGTGGTGAAGTCAGCTGCACACCATGCAAGACTCTCTTCCGGGAATGTTCTTTGAACAACTCGCATACTCTGGAATCGATGAACTACAACAATGGTACTGTCACTGGCACCTTTCTCGACACCCTACACATTGTGGACGAAGAGACTGCCAGAGAAAGAGGCACCTTCACTGGCATCAAGCCGATGAATTCCAAAGGCCGTGCTAGTGGTACCACAACCCCTGTAAAGGACGATGAACCAGGAAGCACGAAACGGAATGGCATTCGATTTCCTAGGCACGCTGTCAAAATCCTCAGGGATTGGCTCGACGCTCATATCGATCACCCTTACCCTACCGAAGACGAGAGGATCCAGCTTGAAAAGCAGACCGATCTCAAATCGACTCAGATCGCCAACTGGCTTGCGAATGCTCGACGGCGACGAAAGGTGGCGGACAAGAAACCCAAAGTCCCCATGTCACCAAGCCTCAAACCTACCACACCTGCGATTGAGATTCCAAGTCAAAACAAAGCCTGGGAAGAGCTGAATCCCTTCGAAAGATGGAAGAACTCGCCACCAGAGAACGAGCCGGCCTCGATCACAGATATTGCACAAGCTGTTGCCAATAGCGACTTGCCAGAAGAGGTAGGGTCCGCATCGCCTGGTAGCAGTAGAAGAGTGCGAAAACGATCAAGTAACGGTTCTGGGTTTGCATCTTATCGGGCACCGTCGACAACTTCGCTCGACACATCGGCTCAAACATCCTCCCTATCTGCTTCTAGTGCTGCCTTTTCGCACGGATCTTCTCACTCTCGCGGGTCATTTGGCTCATTCTCATCCAGCTTGGTTGGAAAGAAAGATCGAAGGCGGCGGAAGAGAGGCATACAGGTGACGGCCAGGAAGCAGTTTGATGACAGCAAGCGCATCTTTCAATGCACTTTCTGCACCGATACCTTCAAGTCCAAGTACGATTGGACGAGGCATGAGAAATCCCTACACTTGTCGCTTGAGAAATGGATATGCGCTCCGCATGGGCCAATTATAACAGATGTGGCAAAGGGAACGCAAAAGTGTGCGTATTGCGATACCGAAGCGCCATCCAAGGAACATGTCGAAACCCACAATCACCAACAGTGCGAGGAGAAGGGGACGGATGCCCGGACATTCTACCGAAAGGACCACTTGCGGCAACATATGCGATTGATGCATGGCTGCGAAATGTCGGCTGCCATGAATGAATGGAAGTCGATTGCTGTCAACATCAACAGTCGATGCGGATTCTGTGCGCAGCGTTTCTCCACATGGCAGGAGAGGGTCGATCATCTTACAGCTCATTTCAAAGCTGGCGCGAAGATGGCGGAATGGAAAGGTTGCCGGGGCTTAGACCCAGCTGTGGCAGCACAAGTCACAAACGCCATGCCGCCGTATCTGATCGGACTTGAATCAGTATCACCAAATCCTTTTTCTGCAACTAACCGATCGTCATGGCGACAGGCATGTGAGTTGGTGGACAACCCTTCAGACTTGCTCTCGGAAGCAATGGGTCTTGACGAAGCCGGGCATCAGTCTACATGCTGGGAGGTCTTGACCGTCCGCCTTGGGAGATTTGCAAACGAGATGGCCCAGCAAGGCGTCGTTCTCACCGATGACATGTTGCAACAACGTGCAAGAAACATATTGTTTGGTTCAAATGACACCTGGAATCAAACTCCGGCCGACCACCCAGAATGGCTCGATTTGTTCAAGAAAGCACATGGGCTGGATTACATCCCAAGTGCCGTTGGCGGTCAAGGGCGGGAAGTCCCTGAGGACCTGGAGACCTATGGCGATCTTGGACTTCGCATCCCCTTCGCCGCTCAGCTACATGCGCTAAACGATCGGAAGGCCGTGCGCGGGATATATGCCTTGCCAGCGCCACAAGAAGATCGACTGTACGCGCGCATCACAGTGCTCCAAGCTGCTCATGCTGCGCTTACTGAAAGTGGTGTACTTCAAGATCAAGACTTCTGCTGCGGTCATGCCGAGTGTGCCAGTAACCAAGCTGAGGTCAGCCAACTGGATCCTTCTAGTCCTGGTCCGCAGCACAGGAGATGGTGTGGTCAAAATCTCACTCCTGAGTTGGCAGAACATGCGGCACGACTTCGCTCAATGGTTCCAAACACGATGTCGGGGCTAGCGACACGCCTTGAAGTTCAAGAAGGCGACATACAAACCATTGAGCGGGTAAAAGGTTTGAAGCCGAGCGAAAGCGTAGAAAAGTCCACACTGGGACCTCACTCTTCTGTTGTCTCACCGAAGAACTTTCTTCCGCGGTTCCGCTACGAACTCTCTGAAGACCGCGCTGCCCGCTTCGCCACGACAAGTGGCGCATGGCCGGAGAGTGGCAACATGCCAGCACCTGTCACCACAACAACGTCACCACCTAGTCTAGGTCTCCTTCCCACAACGGGCGCTATGATGGAGTTCCTTGGCGGCCAGCTCGGTGCTCCGCTACCCTTCAGCCATGATACCGTCAGTTCTATGATCGCACCGACGCCCCTGCAGGCGTACGATCAGGTCTCTGCGCCCTGGCAGTTCAACGATGAACTCACCATGAAAGACCTCGACGACCTGATCGCCGCCACAACCAACTTCGCCACCGAACCTGCACTCGCGACTGCGCAGGCGACTACAGCCAGCGAACTCCCACTTGACACTTCATGGCTGGCTGAGGATCTTCAAGCTGAAGACGTCTTTATGAACGATCACGACGCTGCCAATCTTGCTTCTGATCTGACCAACGCATCACACGCCAATGCCGAAAACATCGACGCAGAGATGGACATCTTCGACGGCGTGTTCGACATGCCGCTCGACGAGACATTTGAGTTTCACCATTGAGAGAGGGGCATGAGAGGGTGAATAAAAGTTATCATTCTGTAATGGGAATATGTATAGAGATGTTGATACACAGCGTGAAATGGGAACACTCAAAATATACATGGAAGTATGGGTTCTTCGCACGCATTGTTATCAACAAGCATTCCACTTTTACTTTGGGCGGCATTAGCGTTCATTTATGATACTCGGTACTTATTCTCTTCACGTTTTCAATGTGCATAGCGTAAGTATCTCATTAAATGCATCTATTCAAATGAATCAGTCAGGCATGGTATCTTGGTGCACCATATTTGTGCGCGCGACCTAGACATGCGCTCCTAATCACTAAAAATGTGCTATTACTGACAGGCTTCAACGACATTGCTATTCTGGTATCAATAAACTTTTCGACGCTAAATAGACCTACTCATACATAATCATTCAAGTTTCCTTTCCCATAACTGCATCACGGCATACACCAAAAAGAGGTGTAATACCCGTCCACAACCGGAACTGGTGGATACCTTGTCCAACCAGCGCCTCTAGACCCGGCACAGTCTTCCAACCTGAGTTGCTTGCCAACTGCATCAGACTGGTCACCGCAGGCTTGTATGCCATCTCGAGCAACACTTTGTTGCCGTTACCAGACGTGACGCCCGCTACGTTGGCGGAGCTGGCACCGAATTGGAACATGGTGCACAACACCTCGCGCATGCTAGGGTCGATAGGAGTCTCGCCTGGAATCGTGCCAACCGCGACGATTGGTTGGTTCGATTCAGGTATGGCGGCGGCTTCCTCCTCGGTGGAGAGGAGGATGATGTTGTAGTCTTCGGAGAATGATTGAGTGAGGGTGGCGAGTTTGCTCTTGTTACGACCAATGAGATAGATGGGTGAATAGCCCATCTCCTTCAATGCATAGATGGCCCCGCGAGCTGTGCCACCGCCGCCGATTACCATTCCTGCCTCACGCAGTGCACCACTAGATCCAATGGCGCCTGCGTTACGGAGGGCAAGGATCATACCTTGCCAATCCGTGTTGGAACCTGTGAGAAGGGTCTTGCCAGTCTCTGGATCTTGTGAGGCGACGATGGTATTCACTGCTCCGATAGCCTTGGCGGACTCATCTACATGGTCCAGCAGAGGCATGACATCGACCTTCAGGGGGATCGTGACGCTTCCACCGCCAAAGTTTGGAGCCCTGATAATCGGCTCGATTTGTTTGACATCAACAGTCTCGAAGCGGCTGTACTCATGTGGTAGACCAGTGTCAGCGAACAGAGTATTGTGTAGTGCAGGACTTCTGCTATGCTGGATCGGGCTGCCAAAGATGTAGAACTGTTTGGTTGGGATTTCTCCGACGATACCCAGCACTTTCCGGATTTGTGCAGCCGGAATCTGCCCTGGGGCTGCCTTCAGCGGGAGAGCTGGATGTGAGACCGGTGTCATGAAAGCGTTGTTGACTCGGCTCAGCTTTCCGAGCTCACCCATGTTCATTGCTATGAAGGGCAGTTTGGGGTACGTCCTCGCTGCCCACTTCTTGAAAGTCTTGAGATCGTCATTGTCGGCGAATTGATGAGCAAGTCCAATAAATTTGATCACATCTCCATATGCTCTAGCGGCATCAAACAGGGGGATCCAGTCTTCGCCTCCGTCAGCCCATGAGAGAGCCCCAGCCATATCGTGGTGAGATGCAATGATGGTGCACATTTTCCGGTGTTGGAGCACGTGGTCCTTCAGCGCTGGTGCTGCTGTGAGCTCAAGATCGACGAAGTCGAATCCCATTCGCAGAGCAACCTTATATAGTGCAATTTGTCCATCGACGTCCTCATCAGGGTACCTGCCACCTTGCGAGACCGTGCGAAGCGTGAAGATAAGTGGCAGTTGCGAGACAAATCTCAACAATGCAATCTGCTCCGTAAGGAACTCGGTTGTGGGCAGCCCAGTCAAAGAGGAATCGTCGACAAGTAAGTCCGCACGAAGCTCGATGCTGTCAACCCCGACAGTGATCTCGGGCAAGAGAGGAATGAGACCTTGCACGTTCGGTGCCGCCAACGAAACGAAGAACGAGTGTTGTTGCTTCTGCATCTTCCGTAATGCGCCGCTGCGTCCTGTCATCGAGTTCATAAATCGAGAAAAGTCGTCTAGCGGGCTTGTCCATCCAGCGATGGCAGCAGACTCGTCAATCGTTTGCGAATGGTAGTGTAGATTACTGCACTCCTCGAACCAAGGCTTCCGGCGCAGGTAGACGCCCATCATGTCCTCGACATACGCCGGGCGCGTCTTATCGACGTTGAGGAAGTCCATGATGAGCTTGATGTCTCGAGTCACGTACAACACCATGCCATCCTTTTGCCAGTCGACCAAAAGCTTGCGGGCTTCGGGAGTCTCAACAATGCCGCCTCCTGTTGCAAAGATATGGCCATTTGGCTTAGTGGCCATCACTGTCTTCAGCAACGCCAACTCTTTACGGCGGAAGGCGTCCCAATCGTTGTCTTTGAGGATCTCAGGAATAGTCATTCCTTCAACACGCTCAAGTTCGAAGTCTAGATCCAGAAATGGCCAACCTAGAACGCGGGACGCCCACCCACCAGTAGTTGTTTTCCCTGCTCCGCGCATACCAATGATAAAGATACTCCTTCGCACCTCACCATCGGATACACCATGCGGCTCATTGCCGTTCGAAAGCTGCGGTTCTTTTGGCTCAGCACCTTCAAGCTCGACATTGAAGATCTGATGCATCTGATCCCACCACCCAGGCCACGTCTTGCCCACACATTCTCGTTCACGAATCAACGTGCCGCCTGGGACGACCAGACCTAACACTGCAAAACTCATTGCTACGCGATGATCATCATAACAATGCACGCCATACTCTGGTGCTTTGAGCGAGAGCCCGCTCCCGTCAATCTCAATCCCATCGTCCAATTCGCGGCAGACCACACCAAACTTGCCTAGCTCAACCCGCATAGCAGCGATACGATTGCATTCCTTCTGTCGTTGGTTTGCGATCCCTGTGATTCTGGTAGTCGAACCAGAAGATCCCGGATTAGCGACTGCCGCTAAAACAGAGGCTGTCAGGAATGCGTCCGTCATGGTCTCCATATCGACCTCTGGTAGTGCCTTGAGTTCGCCTTTGGCCGGGCCAGTGACAGTGGTACTGGTCTCTGTCTGGTGAACAGTGCAACCCATTGGCTGCAGAACTGCGATCGCAAACTGTGCATCACCCTGCAACGAAGCAGAACCAATGTTTGGTATCGTACAGGTGGTTCCAGTGATTGCCGCAATCGCCAAGGGATAAGTTGCAGAGGATGCATCACTTTCGACTTCGTAAGCACTTGGGTTGACGTATGCCTGCTTCGGCACGTGGTACACATTTGCTTCGGTTTTGCTTCTAGTAACGTGGACTCCAAAGGATGCCATCATGGCGATTGTCATGTCGATGTAGGGTTGACTGATGACCTTGTCGCCAACGAGGCGCAGAGTGACCGGCTTCTTTGCATAAGGAGCACACATCAGTATCGACGAGACGTATTGCGACGAGACTTTTGCTGTAAGCTCGATTTCGCCACCTTCAAACCCACCGGTCGCGCCTATGCGCAACGGTAGACTTTGCGAACCTGCCTTACCCAGGTAGTCGATCGAGACACCATTAGATCGTAGAGCGTCCACGAGAGGACCTTGAGGCCGCTCCTGCATCCGTGCATTTCCTGTGAGAACAGTGTGTGATGCTTTGTCGGTTGCTTGTGCGAGTGTCACAGCTGTAGTCAAGAAGCGTGAGGCTGTGCCAGCATTGCCGATGTAGATTTCGTCTTGAGACGCTTTCAATGCACCGCCATTACCATTCAAGACCAAGATCTTGCCGTCATCTTCCCAGGCATAAGTTGCACCACCCAACTTTGCTATGGCGGAAAGCATGAACTGCGTGTCATCGGAGTGAAGTAAGTTGGATATCCTGCATGTGCCCTTTCCGAGCGCTGCAAGAAGCAGGACTCTGTTCGAGATGCTCTTGCTTCCGGGAGGACGGCACTCAACCTTCAGACTCTTGGGCACCTCTGGACGTACAACAATGCCTGCTGATAGAGGGATCCGGATGTACCTGTCTTCCACTTTGGTTGCTTGCGGCTCGGAGCATTGGCCAATGGCAGACAAGAGCACAATCTTCTTCTTCGAGCCTGCATTCTTCTTGTCCACTGCCATGCGATCGAGGAGGTCATCCACGGCACAATGCTTGTGTGTACGCTTAAGGATGAGCTTATCGGTAGGGCTCGTAGGAAGTCCGTAAGAGGCTATGCATTTTGTCAACCTGGCGACAGCGCCAGGCGGTAAAATGCCAAGGTATCGCGCCAGGTCTGCCTCCTTCACCATGCCTACAGCAACAGCTTCGCCATGTAGAATCTCGGGCGTAAGAATTGCTTCGTAGGCGTGTCCAATAGAATGTCCGAAGTTCAGGAGATTTCGTAATCCTCCTTCTCGCTCATCCGCGGACACTACATGTGCTTTGATCCTTGCGCTACCTAGCACTATTCTCTTGAACACTTCTTCGATGCCCGCAAATCGTCCCTTGCCCACGGGCTTCTCAAGGGCAGCCATGATCGCATCTGCATTGTTCTCCAGCCTTTCGAACTCTTCTGCATCCCAAATAGCAGCAGTCTTGACTACTTCAGCCATGCCGTTGCATACCTGTCGCTTGTCCAGAGTCTCCAAAAACTGCAAGTCGATGTATACTCTTTCCGGCTGCCAGAAAGCACCGATCAGATTCTTCCCCAGCGGAGTGTCGATCGCCGTCTTGCCTCCAATGCTACTGTCCACCATTGCCAGCAAGGAGGTCGGAATCTGGCAGAAGCGCACTCCGCGCATGTAGGTTGCCGCAACATATCCGATCATATCGCCTACCACTCCTCCTCCAAGTGCAAGTATGACTGTATCTCGTGTACATCCTTGCTTGAGCAACCAATCTTCCACTACGGCCTTGGTCTTTCTGCTCTTGCTGGTCTCTCCCGGTCGAATTTGATCGTACACGAGTAGTCGAGTGTCTTTCCCTAGCCGCTTCTTTTCGTTGTAGAATTGTTCCTTGAAGAATGGGACGTACTCCAGCTTCGCCAGATTCGTATCGCATATGAGAACATAGGTCGAACTGGGGATGTTTTCGAGCAGATCATTGACGACGAAGTTGCGCCAGAGGCCATAATCTATAATGATGCTCTCTTTGCCCAGAATGGGTACTTTGGTGGCGCCCGATGTGCCATTGGTAGTTGCTGACATGCTCGGATCTGTTCAGCAGCGCTGATCCCGAACGTGGTTGTGCGCTTCTCACGAAACTAGCTGCTCGATCGATAACAAATCGGCACTTTCTGCCAGGATGTTGTCGAACAAGTGTAGACTCGCAATGTCCCAGAGGCGGGTCTGGTTCATATAGTGGTTTTCAATAGACGTGGAGAGAATGAATGTGATAAGCCATGAGATTGGAAAAATACCGAGTCATTCCACCGTAGCTCCAGCTCCTGTCACTAAAGAAATCTGCCTTTCACCAATGCCGATGACGGCCAGGCCGTATATCGCTTAGCCCGGAAACGTTATATCGTCTTCCCCAGATCTGATTCGGGATTCGGAAAAGACATGTGCTGGATTTGTCTACAATGATACTGTGTCTGGAAGAAAAGTGATCATCATACGCAGTCCAAAACATCCAATGTTGCTGCTGGAACGGTCACTTGCAACGAGGATGTCGTGAACGATTCAAGATAACTCTTTTGAAAGCAGGAAAGTCACAAACGCGAAGTCTGCGATACTGATTGACTTCCGAGGAGAAATCTAGGACAATCACAATTCGTCTGCAGCTCTTCCCTGACATTGTCCCTGTCAAATAGACCTTAGTGAGTACATAGACCTACCTTGTGCTTCCGCTGTATCTTAGGAGAAGAAGCGAAAAGTGACTGTCACATGCTTGTGAGACTTAGTCATCCATGGTTGTGGATGGAGCGCTAGACTAGATAGAGTAGCTTATAAATCCACATCTATACCATGGACAACAACTTCACGATGTCTCGTGTCCCCTAGATCGTCTTACGGTCTGCAAACCCTCCGCCTCAACGATGCACCTCCTCTCTGCCCTCCCGACGGCTCTCATCGCCCTTCTCGCCAGCTTCCCAACCCCAACATGCGCAACTCACACCTCTAACTGGGCCGTCCTGGTCTCAACCTCGCGCTTCTGGTTCAACTATCGACACATGGCGAACACACTCTCGCTGTACCGAACCGTCAAACGGCTGGGCATCCCAGACTCACAAATCATTCTGATGCTCCCCGACGACATGGCGTGTAACCCGCGCAACGCCTTCTCCGGAGCAGTCTTCAACGACAAGAGCCGGCAACTCGATCTGTACGATGAGAAGAAAGGCGAAGAAGGCGGCATGGGCGGGATCGAAGTCGACTACCGGGGGAACGAAGTGACCGTAGAGAACTTCATCCGGCTGCTCACCGACCGCTGGCCCGCCGGGCACCCGGCCAGCAAGCGCCTCATGACGGACGACCGCAGCAACATCCTGATCTACATGACGGGCCACGGGGGCGAGAACTTCCTCAAGTTCCAGGACAGCGAGGAGATCTCGTCGTTCGACCTGGCCGACGCCTTCGAGCAGATGTACGAGAAGAAGCGGTACCACG
The DNA here is from genome assembly GCA_003012245.1 of Microcyclospora tardicrescens. Lineage (NCBI taxonomy): Eukaryota > Fungi > Ascomycota > Dothideomycetes > Capnodiales > Microcyclospora > Microcyclospora tardicrescens. Next base: position 146,819 of record PXOE01000060.1, read on the forward strand.
AGCTGCTGTTCATGATCGACACCTGCCAGGCCAACACCATGTACACGGAGATGTACTCGCCGGGCATCGTCGCGACCGGCTCGTCGGCGAAAGATCAGAGCTCGTACTCGCACCACGCCGATCAAGACGTCGGCGTCGCCGTCATCGACCGCTGGACCTACTACAACCTCGAGTTCCTCGAGACCCGCCTCAACTCGACCTCGTCCGACGTCACGCTCGGCGAGCTGTTCGACTTCTACACCTTCGACCGCGTGCATTCAGACGCCGGCGTGCGCTACGATTTGTTTCGTGGTGGCGAGGCCGCAGCGCGAAACCGTCGCGTGCTGGACTTCTTCGGCAACGTGCAGGGCGTCGAGGTCGAGGAGACGGGGGCGCGAGCGTCAGCCAACGAGTGGAAGCAGGATCTAGCGGCGCTGCGAGCGATCTGGGAGAAGCAGCAGGCGCTGATGAACCAGTCGTCCAAGGTGCAAGAATCAGCCGGTGAGACGTTGATCGCAGCTGAGCGGCCCATGGAAGCTGTGCTGGACATGGCTGAGGGTGGATCGGGGAGTATTGTTAGGAAGCTAGCAGGCGCTGGATCGCTGCTGGTATTAGGCGCCGCGTGGTTTGTTCTGTCCAAGTAAAGTTATATACCACTGTTGTACATTGATCAATTTCTCTTATTATATTCACTGCGTGTCATTCACCATGGTCATGCAACCGTTGAACTACACATGTAAGAACATTACATCACTGCACACCGGTCTTCACAAACGACTAGGAAAACTGAAACGAAAAAGCTCGAGGTCCATAACTCATCATTCATTCCATCATCATTTGTACGTAAAAACAGCTTCCATGTCGCGAAGCTCAGAAGTGGGTATCATAAGCTGCAAGACAACTTTTGGTGGAGCAGTAAACCTTCTGCCCGATGCCTCGATGCCCGATGCGACCCATAAACGCCAAATGCAGAAGTACCATGAAGAAAAGACCATTTGCCCGATGCCCATTAGAACACAGAACGCCATATGAAGAAGTACCGTCAAAGAAAAAGGTGTGGAAAGTCGTGTTGCGAGAATGCCGGCAGCATCTCACCATCTCGGCGTCAGAGACAAGCCAGAGGTGTTGAGGAAAGCCATGCATTGAGAACGTTGGTGACGACCCGAAAGGCAACCATGTGGTCGAATAAAGAAGTACTGCCAGAAAGGAGTAGGAAAAAGCGTGGTGCGAGAATGCCGGTAGCATCTCATCATCTCGGCGTCAGAGACAAGCCAGAGATGTTGAGGAAAGCCATGCATTGAGAAGAGTTGTTGACGATCCGTAAAGCGACCATCTGGTCGGATAAAGAAGTGCTGCCAGAAAGGAGTAGGAAGAAGCGTGTCACGATCATGCCGGCAGCATCTCATAACCTTAGCGTCAGAGACAAGCCGGAGGTGTTGAGGAAAGCCATGCAATGAGAAGGAGTGCTCGAAGAGACGAACATGCGGCGAACTTCTGGAAGGATTGGTAGCCGGCAGCATCCCATCGTCCGGCGTCTGAGACAAGCCAGGACGAATGAGGAAAGCCATGCGAGAGAGTTCTTTGATGATCGGAGAGACGCACGTGTGGCAGGAGTTCTGAAGTGGACACCAATAGCCGGCAGCTTCTTAATGCCCGGCGTCGAAGACAAGCCAGGGCGGATGAGGAAGCCATGCTGAAATGGTCGTTCAGTGGGGTGAGGCTTCCAAAACGACTTCACCAAAGTAGTGATCCGCAAGCGCGCCGTCAGATACTTCAAGTCTCTCGTCTGGGCCCTTGAAGGGAATACCGGCTTCGACCATGGCATCGAGGAACATGTTGTAATAGTGTAGCTCTGCAGGATCTGTTGGTGGCTCGGTAGGCTTGTTCCACGCTTCGACAAACAACTCCCACGCGGTTGGTGATTTGGCGGGCAGTGCTGATGATGTAGCTGCTGCTCTGGGAGAAGGTGTTGCTGGAGGCTCTGGTGCATACTGTGATGCAGATTCCGGTGCAGGCTGTGAGGTGGAGAACGTTGCTACTGCTCTTGGCGTAGGCTCTGGTGTTGAACTTGCTGCAGGTTCAAATGGCGATGATGCTGCTACTGCTCTTGGCGCAGTCTTCGGTGTCGGCGAGGGTGCATGCTGGGGGGTTTGCTGCTCCTCCACCTGTGTTTCTGCCATGGCGAACACGTTGGTGCGTACGGGCTCATCCTCGTCGACTTCCATCTCATCATCGCTGTCGATATCTGGGACGCGGAAGGTGGATGAAGACTCGTCTGGTCTGTGGTGTGGAAGGGTGACCAAGTCGGCGACCTTGACGCGCTTGCGGCGATGGAGGCTGTTCTCTCTGTCTTCCTGCTCGACGCGGAGCTTCTCTGCTTCACGCTCGGCGGCACGCATGCGCTGATATCTCAACAAAGCACTGCTGCTGGACTGCTGGGCCTGTGATTGCCATGTGCGTTGGGTGGAGGGAGTGATCGACTGCTGGCGAGCGTTACGAGCGGCACGTACTGAGCGCGGGGCTCTGGATGGTGTGTTGGAAGAACCCGACATGATGGAGGTCGATCGCTCAGTCAACTCCGTGATAGCGGAGAGTGAGGTCGGCACTTTTGGGTTCTTGGCAGAAGGCCCGAGAAATGCGGATGGTGTCCTGATTGCTCTCGGCGTCTCCTCTTCTGGTGCCGCACGCTTGCGAGCAGATGGTGTGAGCTCTCCCAGCGGCTTCTCTGGCGAAGCTGCTGGTGGCGCGATTTGTGATGTGCTTGGGGTCGATGTGCGCCCCGCGAATGGTGAAAGGAAGCCACCGATGCTGGCAGCGATGCGACGCCAAGATGGTATTGGCGTGGTCGAGAGGCCGGATGTTTCGGTCGGCGAGCGGGGTGTAGGCTCAGCCGAAATTGTGGGAGAAGAGCGGGGTGTAGGCTCTTTTTCGGTTGGAGCGGCAGGGGAGGTGGTGGTGGTGGTGCCGTCGGAGGAAGGTGCTGCTGGCAATGGGGACGATGCCTTGGCAGCAGTCTCTGCAGCTCTCAATGCTGCCACACGCTCGACGATGCGGGCCTCGCGCTCGGCGGACTCCAAGTCACGCCGGCGCGAGAGCCTCTCCACCGCCAAGTCTCTCTCCGCTGCCAACTGCAGCACCCTCTCCTCCAGGTCTCTCTCCCTTCTTGCGAAGGTCTCCGCCACTTCTGCCAGTTGCGCCTTGGTCAGCGCGGCGCGCACGGCAGAGTCTCCGGCCACGAGACGGTCGCATGCCGCTGCTGGGTTGAACGCAGCGGCCTTCTTGGCCATTGGAGGGGCGGGCCTCCGGACCACGGCAACTGTAAAGGAAAATTGTTCAATGACGTTGAACTATTGTGGATGGGGGAGTGGCACGGAGACGATCTGAGAAGGATTGGGGGAAGGGACAATGACAAACCATGGTCTTCTGGCGCTTCGGCCGACTCTCCACGCAGACGGGCCGATCGACGAGGCATGGTCGTCGTTCTGCTGCTGGGATATGTGTTAGCATTGAGAGTTGCACGAGCGGTCATGGTATGAAGCTGGTTAAAGCAAGGGGAGGTTGAGATAGAGGCGGACGCGGGCATATATCCCCAACAGGATGATGATGGAGGTGGACTGCAGGTGAGGATGTCCGAGATGATATTGCTTACTTGTTGCTGTTGTTGTTGTTGCTGCTGCTTCTGCTGGGAATGGTTCGGATGGTGCTGCTATACATCCATGTCAGTGTCTGGCATACTCGAGTCTTCAATGGACTCCAATGGAGTGGATGATACTTACAGCAGAAGTCGTCTGGAATGGCTGGAGAAGAGAGGAAAGTTTTGGGAAGGGACGACTACGCGCAGCTGCTTTGAATTGCAAAACGTCGCGGTCCGACTTTTAGCGCGGTTCTAATCAACGACCTCATCAGGTGACTTTGACAGTCGAGTGGGAAAGTTAATTTGCAAGGCCCATTTCGGGTTACTTCGACTCTGAAAGTCAGCCGCAACCGTTACTCTCGTGGCACTGGAAGTCTATGGGTTCATGCTCGCGTGCTTCTCTATCGGTACATGTTCTTTATGTTTCATTTCTTTATTCTGTTGTTCTACTATACTTCCATGTCTTCTGGCCGTCTCGCCATTTTGTTGATTAGGGAGGCGACTTGTGGCCACAGACTCTTGGGGTACGTAGGCTGTATGACATCAACGCGACTTGTTGTTGATACCGGCGACACTTCTGACATTGGTGATTAGGGAGACTCATTTTGACATTCGTGATACGGGAGACACATTCTGACACACACTGTTGTGCACCATGGCAACATAGAAAACATGAGAATTAGAGGTAGGACCACATCACGAGTAATGCACTAGGGCTTCACGCTTGACAGTGCTCGAAGCGAGGTGATAAATCAGGACGATAGCATCTGCGTGCTGACCTCGTCCAACCCCAACGTCGAGAATCTTGGTAACAGCCCTGAGATGAAAGATGTATTGCTTGTTTAAAGCCGGTAGGTGGGACCAAAGTTTGCTATGTGATCAACCGCAGCCAAACCAAACTCTGGTAGTAGTAACCTGGCTGCTGAACTCATTTGTTCTCTACAGTATCGGTCAACACTTGGGCTGTCTCTCGTAGATCCACTTCTTGTGCTCCTGAAGGTAGTCTCAAGTGGAAGATGTAGTTTTGTGTTTATATGCCCATCTTCCATACAACATAACGCATCTTTAACGCGAATACACGCGTATTTACGACTTAACCACTCTATGTCGTGTTCAATGCCGGGTCGACGTCAGACCCTCTAACAAGATCGCCAGAAAATGTGCCGGAGACAAGCGCAGACGCACTTCGCGATGGCGCAATCCTGCTTCCAGACTCCAGCGAATTAAGCGACAAGCGTTTCATGGTAACACTAAGCAGTTAGCCCCACCGGCACATCGTTTGTCGATCCTCCGCCATCCTAGTCATGCTGCTCTCATCATCTAGACTTCTCATCTTCCACATCTGCTACACCGCTGGCTAGTCTTGACATCTCCTGTATAACCGCGTCACATATTGGGAACTTCATCATATCCTCTCTGCTACTTGTCTAACCCTCCATCAAGGTCCCTCCCTTTGTCGCCCTTCTGTCGATCCAACACCTCCGCCTCGGCACTCGACAACGCCACTGGCACTCTCTAGTCACCACATCGAAAGCTTTGGAGTCAGTCCATCTACAAGCAGCAGGAAGTACCATACCGCTCCGTCGCAATCATGGCGTCGTCCGCCAGTCGCAGTGCAACAGGTTCACCTGGTGGGACGTCATCATCAGCCCTCCTCCTCGGCAGACAATTCAAACAAATGCAGACCGACAAGGACATCCCGGGCATCAGCTGCGGGCTGGTCGGCAATAACATCTTCGAGTGGGAAGTGATGCTCATGCTGAGCGATGAGCAGGATAGCTTGTACGGAGGTGAGCCAGACAATTCAAAAGATGGAGAAGAAGTACGCGATGAAGAAGCTGTACGGATGAGTACAGTGGACAAGCGAGGACACATTTCTGACGTTATAATCTGATGCAGGAGGATGCTTTCGCGCCACGATGAAGTTCCCATCCGCATACCCTCACCTACCGCCATCACTCAAATTCGTCACACCAATATTCCATCCAAACGGTAAGCATTCTTCCCAGCCAACCACACCCAAGCGACCGCTGACAAGCCCACACAGTCTACGAGTCCGGCGTCGTCTGCATCAGCATCCTCCACCCGCCCGAAGACGACAAGTACGGCTACGAATCGGCAGCCGAGCGATGGTCGCCCGTGCAAACGCCAGAGACCATTCTGCTCTCCGTCATTAGCATGCTGAGCAGTCCAAACGACGAGAGCCCGGCGAACATCGAGGCGGGGAAGCTGTGGCGGGAAGACCGGAAGGAGTTCAAGAAGCGGGTGCGGAAGTGCGTGCGCGATAGTCAAGAGAACGCTTGGGATTGAGATACATGAGGCGGCGGGGTTATAGTCTGGCGTTTCGCGATACTGGAAGCTAAGCATGGAAGTTTCTTGCATTTCGGACACGAGTTGGGTACAGTGGGAGCATCGCGGTTACGGCCATTTTGTCAGCTTTCCCACGACTAGCATTGCATATTTCGTAGCTATTCCTGAAACATGCTGGAATCTTTGATGTGACGAGCATCCATGTATTCCATGCATATCGTACACATGTGCACTTCGTCATGTACTAGTTCAATAGAAATGACGCTGTAGCACAACCCTAACCTCCAAGACACGATATTGAGAGCAACCCTAACTTACTACATGTACATCACCTCATCATCTCAAGGGAACTCCATGTCCTTGGGTTGTGCACACAGTACACGGCATATATTGGCTCAATTGTGTCACGAGCACGACGTAATGGAGTAGAAGTTCTGTTCCCTTCATCACGTCTGTAAAGTGGGGATCAGAAGCAAGCTCAACGGAATTGAAGGTCATGTTATTTTTCTTCAGAGGTCGCTGATATACGACAGCTCGCAGGACATATTGGGCTTGGTAGGACCAAGTGGATGATGCTACATCTTTTGCTGGGGTGATCTACACTGCAATCTCCAGACGTAATCTGCCAGCCTGGTTACATGCAGTCATGGTCGGCTGGAGTCGCCCTTTCTCAACGAGACTCATCTGCGGAAACGTTGCAGCCACTTGCTCTTGGATGTAAGTGCTGCTTGAGATGGGACCAGTGGCCAAATACATGACAAAGCTTGTTGGGATCTATCTCACACAACTCCTGGATTTCATGCTGAGAACGCCTGACAAGACAACAGCCCGACCTTGTGGTGGGGAGAGGACCACTTGGGCTGGACGCCACTGTACGGTGGACTGCCAGGGGCTCGAGGCTGGGGAACAAAATGGGGTTCATGATAACATGTATCTGCATGTATACACGGGTGTAAACCCATCAAGCTCCTCTGTAGCCATGTCTGCCATGTCACAGACTGCATAACTGTTGCCCAGGAACTGTCCTACTTTGGCCACTGTTTGTAGCATCGCGACCCCTTGAACCCCGTTTCGCATCATTTGTGTACGCTGGGACGATGTCCATACACCCACAATTTGTGCTCCTTGCGAGCCCAGAGCCACGTCTCGAAGGTTGCCGAGTCGAGGTCTCGTGGTGTAGACTCAACGCGGGTAGTCCAACGCTTGGAAGTACCAAAGAATTCGTGGCGGTTGGGGTGTTTCATGAATCCTTTCATGCGTCGAGTCTCTTGGCCATCATCTCCTTCAACCTCGACACAGGCATGGTATGCTCGCTTTGCGAACTCCGCTGCCCGAGCTCGATCGCTATGTGAAATGCAGATCTCAAACACATCGTAGTAGAGCCGAGGGAGATCTGCACCGATGGCATCGCCGTACTCGGCCTTAAGAGGTTGGAGCAGGGTGTAACAGTTCGCCATGGCGGTCGTAGAATCGAGCGACATAGTGTTTGTGTTGGCAATCGCGCTGTTCAAGTGCAACATCTGTTCACGGCGGCGATCGCTGACCGCAAGGTCGGCCTCACCTAGAGCACAGGTTTCACATTGACAGTCGAAGCCAGCCGTTAATCTCAGGTCTTTCTGACGCTCTTGAGAGGAACCTTCTTTTACGTAACTGATGGTGAGCTCCTCCCCCTTCTGAATGTTGCGGATTGCATGGATTGTCTCGTGACCTTGCTCAGGGTTGTAGATGTAGTGACAATTGGAACGACAACTATGGTTGATGCGACTCACGGTGGCATAGATAGCACCGACCCCACCGCCGGCTTCGCATGGAAGAGCATTCGTTCTCATGATGCCATGAAGGCGTACTTTCCTGGAAAGTTGTTGTGGAGTGAGACGAACTGACGCTGTTTATCTTTTGGTAGCGCCAACAATTTTGTCACGAGTATCGGTTCGAGCATCACGTCTGGCAAGGTGTGCGTGACGAGGAGAGGGGTCTCGGCAATAACACGTGTACCTTTCGGAATGTCGACGCAAGCGACAAGTCCTTGACCTTTTCCGGGAATCGAGCGGACCTCGAACATTGGCGTATTAGTCTTCTGCTTGACTTTGGTGGGAGACATGCTGGTGATGGTCGATGCAGGAAGCTGGGACTCGCGTGATTGTCAAGGAATTGCAAGTGGGCGACGCATGTGGGTGACGAGGAAGAACTTCCCTGAGGCAGCTCGCAACAGGTTCTATATCTTTGCTGGTGAAACACACTTTGCGATGCAGCAGCGTGTGTGGGGAGACCGAGCTGAGTTCAATCCGTACGGGAATGTTTTGTGGTTCGGCTCAAGGTACGGAGAAGATGCCCCATAGATCGTAAGACACGAAGCAATGACAGGACTAACAACCGTGAACGGATCCGAGCTTCAAACGGAGACGCGTACGTTATCGTCAGTGGATGCCATATGCCAAAGTTCTGGTACAATGTTGCAGGCTTGAAATAGCCATCTCCCTGTGAGATCTGATGAGTCGTTGTACTATACGGTCTTCAACTTCTACATCTCAGTGCTGCTTGAACCACGAACGGTCGTTAGAGGTTGAACGATTTTTGAAGTAAACCATCCCAAAAGCTTCGGAATTGGAAGTGCCTGGCTCTACTGAGGAAGACAAACTATACCTTGGGTTGGGGAGAGAACCACCTCGATAGGTCACCGCTGGACATCAGACATGTGTGAACCACGTAGTCTTCAGATAATAGAAATGATTTATGGTGGTGTGCTGATCGAGGTAGAGGGTCAAGCGAGGTAATCAGGAGGGTATTGAGTGCACTGTAGAAGCTCATCTCGGCATGTGGCTTTTTACTTTCGGGGCGATTTAGCATGTACCGCCCTGTAACAGTCAATTCCGGTATGGAACACAGGTAATGGATCACTGGACATACCATACATTTACGTATGCAGCGCGACTATAATGCGGTGCATAGAGTAATGCTCCGCGTTGATGCGTGAACGAGCCAAAAAGCTCAGCGATCGATATGCAGCGAGTCCACACTTCCTGGATAGCATCACACAAGGCCTTTCATCGCTTACGAGTGCATTTGCACCTATGAAGTCCACTTTCCATCCTCGTGCATGTATGTAGACGTTCCGTATGCATTGTGGCAAAAATTCCTCCCCAAGTGGAGGTGAGGTCAGGAGTACAGCCGTTAGCGTAGGTCACTGCCGAGCCAACCACGGTAGAGCTTGCGGAGCTGCCTGAGTGCATGTCCGTGCAACGTAGAGTCAATGTAGCGGCTTGTGAAGGTCGAGTATGTAAACACAAAGCTCAATCGCATGTGAAAGTTGAAGCTGATGTCGCTTAGCGCCGGCAGCAACCGAGTCGGTCTCCACGCCCATGCCATGTGCTCTGCCAAACCATTTCACTGTACATCTAGCAATTGAGCTTATCGATGCATTTAAGAAGTAGCATGGTAAGTGATGTTCGATCTCATTGCAGCCCATTGTCATAATACTTGATCAATGAGATGTCCACAGCTTTCGGCAATGTAGGGCATTTCAAACATGAACCCATCAAATCTCTTTGACGTCATTGTCAACGCGACTCGCGTCTCCCACATATCTCACAAGCACGTCCAATGATATGCACTTAACACCGGCAGAATGAATGAGTACGAATCACGACGCCTTGAGAAGATCAAAGCGAATCAGGCGCTACTCGCCGAGCTTGACATCAAGCCTATTGGCCCCACGAAACGACCTACGAATCCAAGCAGCACTCCGGCTGCCAAAAGGCGGAAGTTCACACAGCTTGAAAGCGCACCGTCTCGAACATCAGCCCGAATTGCTGCGGCGCCTATACGACCAGCGTATAATGATGAGCCAGACATTAGAGCTGTATCCTTGCCACGATCTGCCAAACCAGGCAAGAAGTTAAGCAGATCTACCCTTGGTTCTATCGTGAAAGAAGAGCCCGAAGCGCTTGTTCCTGTCAAAGATGTTGAGGCTATCCGTGCAGGCTGGACAGCATGGAAGCCTGTTGCTGATCCACCCACGCGAGATGAGGAGAAGACTTTTCATTTCAGTGATTACCCAGAGTTCACGCCCAACAAATCGCCCGAGGAAATGCTACGCGAGGGCTGTTTTGGAGGATCATACTACCGGCCGCTGAAGTCGCGGAAGCTTGGAATTATCGTTGAAGACGACTGGAAAGAGCTCCCGGAAGAATGGATCCAGGGCCTGAATGTGGAAGTGTTTCTCACATCCCCAGAATACAATGCGGAAGTGAACAAATACAAAGTCGCAGGAGGGCAGACAATCGAACAATGGGAGGCTGCTGGATGGATCTCTCACGAGCATGATGTCCGAGGCTGGTTTCAGTGGTATACGCGATTCTTTCGTGGACGACGGTGTGACGATGATGCGAGAGAAGTGAGCAGATGGAAGAAATGTGTCGGCGAAACGGGACGATTCCGACGGACGTTGCTCAAGAAGTATGTGCAGATGGGGGTGAAGGAGGTGTGGGATGATGGTGAAGACGAGGAGGGGAAGGAGATTAGCCCGGTCGTACATCAAACATGTCATCATTGGGCGTTCGAAGTCAGGCAGGGAGATCTTGAGAGGTTTTGGAAGACAGGAAAATGATTCCGGCTTCTGACGAGCCACTCGATGACCGGGAAACGATCAGCGCATGTTGAGGCCTCCGGCTCATCCGGCGGTATCTCATGCTCTGCATGCGATCTTCTGTACAGTGTGCACTTACCAGAATGTGCAATATGAAACTTCAGACTGAGAGTCAGCCGCCAGGCCCGCATGCTCATCCGTTACATGAAATTTCGCGATATTAGCTCCTGATCGTATCGGAGATGAGACATCGGCGCACAGCCAAGAATCATACGGGTCTAATCGTGTCTCCCCGGGCTAACTTGAATCTCGCCAATGCACTGCCCTTCCCACGAGAAATTGGTAGTTACTCCTCGCAATGGGAACAGCAGAGTGTCTTCCGGAAGGCTTCCATAGAGCAGCTCGATCTCATCCTCAACATCTGAGAGTGCGCATAAATGCTCTCGTATGGTCTTATCAAGCCTACGTACCTCATCCGCCACCAGTCTTACTTCATCACTGTCAAAGTCTATGCCTGCGTTTCGAAGCTGCGACAGGTGCATGGTCCGCTCAAAGCACTTGTGTTGCAAGTCGGGAACACACTTTTCGACAGCCTCGATCTTGGATCTTCTGCTGACTTGCAAGTGATTGAGGAGAACCAGGTTGTACAGGTTTCTCGAGGTGTCAGGGACTCCAGCGAAATGCGAATGCATTTGAATCGCACGCAATTCGCAGAGATTACGCTCGCATTCTTCATTCGTTAGGGAGAGGATCTGCGAACGGCAGTGCTTTATGCAAGCGAGGGCAAGCGTACGATAGGCCTCCTCTTCGAGAACTTGGACGGTGCCGGAATGCCTCGTTGCTATAGGGTCGATGAAAGGGGGGGTCGGTTGCTGTCTAGGAGATGCGCTTGGCTCCACTTTTACTCTTCCTTTCCCTTTTCCGAACGCCATTGTGATTGAAATTGAGATTTTGAGAATAGCGGAGACGACAGTTGATTAGTATTTGTAGAGCGATGGTGGTTGAAAGAGCGGCGCCACAAATGTACGAGATGCCCGTTGTACTTCACCATTAGCTCGTTATGTTATGAAGCATGTACAATACATGTCGCTTGTGTGATGGAAGCCAACTCGTGAAATCACCTCGATCGACTGGGACATGCTGTGATACGACGTTGATCGCGACCTAGTCACTCATACAAAACTACCTACATGTATGTAAGCACGCTAGGTGACTTCGAGGCACTTGTTTCACAAGCTGACGGCAAGATCGCTGGCCTAGATTTACAACTTGCGACCTAGCTGTTGGGCTGATGAGGAGTCAATGGTGCATCGATGAGTGCGAATCCCAGCGTCACACTCAGTTCAGTCGCAATGGTCTGTCCCTCAACCTGTCCCTGACCCTCATCAGCGCCTGGCCCAGCTTATTCTCGCCCCACTCATCCTCATGATCCAGCGCCGTCTCACTATCGAAACCGACTCCCCATAATCTGTCATTGGGACTCGTCTCCACAAGTATTCGGTCCTCCGTGCCCAGAAGTATCTGCTGTAATCGAGTGTCTTGGCTGAACTTGAGGTAATTACCCTCTTCGACAATGCCATCCATGGCCGCATCCCACTTCGCTTGATCGAAGTTGCGCACCTTCCGCCCAAGAGCTTTCGCTTCCGCCGGTGTCTCACATGAAAGTGTCGCTGCTGCGATCTCATTATCACCCATAAGCAACGCTTTGTGGTACATCATGTATTGCTCTGCAGTATGGAATGTGTCGGTAGCGTGAGTCTGTGGATTTGTTGCCGTGAAGCTGGAGGGGTACCATTGCTGCAGCGCGCATTCGGGCTCTGGTCCTTCAAACCCAAAGAAAAGGACATGTGTAGACGTGACGACCGGGGGAAGGGATTGAGCGTGCGCGAGAGAAGCAGGCGGTGATGGTAGATCGTCACCAAGCCAGCGAGGACCTTTACCATCGCTGGGGACGGAGGAAGAAGACATATCGGTGTTCAAGGATTCTTTGTGAGGAGGAGCTTTTGTTGCAAGCCTGCAAGGAAAGAAAATATGAAGTGGAAAGGTCGAGGTTGATAAATGAAGTGAAGTCTCGTGGTACCTACCAGCTTGCAGTGTAGCTCCTTTCATCCGATGCATGTTCTCCTCAAAACACACGACGTTAAACAAGCACCCAATTCATGCCCTCACGTGGACAAACACTCCGAGTCTGGGTCTCTCTGCTACTGTTTCGCGACCACCGTGGCTCGACTTGTGGCAGACCTCTTTAACAAATATCACGTGACACGTTTTTCCCCATGAACATGGCGACGTGCATTCTCACGAGATCTCTTCCATTTTTTGGTTGATTGGTAGTCTCTCACCTGTGTCATGAGATGAGCTCCATGACTGTAACCCCGGTGCAGGGACGGGAGGATGGCGAATTTGTGAAAGATCGAGCTGAAGCAAATATGCTACTCCCATGTGCCTATTAGTTCTGTCAGCGAAGGAAAAAGAAGATGAAGTATCATCACTCATAACAACTCCACAAATCACCATTCGGTTTCATCGATAGAGCAAGAATATCGATGTGATGGGTGTCGATCGTCTGCGATTGTCTGGCTCGGATGTGAAATTGCTAGACAAGCAGATTGCACTATATACCAAGCACGGACCCAGGCTGGTGGCTGTCCATGAGCATCGAGTGTTATTCCAATATGTATACAACAAATAAGGTATTCATCAACACTCAACCACTTTCTTGCCCATTGGGACTCGCACTTAACCTTTCTCATCTCGCTCGATACCATGGGCAGTCGTGAGGTACATAATCTGCCAACTGGCGAAATCTTCAACCTCGCCCGATTAGCAGGCGGATGGGGCAATGTGGCTGGACCAGGTCTTTTCATGCTTCGAGTCGCGCTCGCAGGGACAGTTTCTTCGATTGTGATCGGTCTTGGTGGAGCTGCCATTGGCGCCATCGTTTGGGGAACAGCGGCATTACCATTCTTGGTCTGCACGTCTGCTGGGTTCATGTTTGGCGCGTTTGGCTTTTACAGTGAGGCAGTGCGGCAAAGTATGGTCTTCCTTGACCGATACCCAAGACTCTTCCAGCTGCATCTCGACGCCAACTACCCGACCAAAGGATTTCTGGGATATGGGCGTAGCCAACTAAGCTCCGAATACTTTGGACGGAGTTGGATATTGCAGAGTATGCTGATATGTTCGTGGTTGACTGCGCAACCAGCTTTGGACGTGAGTTAAAACCTTGCGGCTCATAAGAACATGCATGTACTAACATGGTCAAAGCAAATCATGGAGAACAGGGAGCAGAGTATTGTCGAGGAAGTGCGGGCTGCAATGCTCATGGAAGCAAAGCGAGAAGCTCTGGAAAGTGACTGAATTTTGTCTATAAGATTCTTCGATGGTTTTCATGCCACAATCACTTCGCCTTATGAGTCTTGCAGGCAAAGCACAGTCTGGACGCTTGCTGTGTAGTCAAATTTGGTGCAGTATTACGGTGTCCTGCCCCAGCGGCCCTCTGAAATCTGGAGTGAGTGGCCGAAGATCTCGTAGAGAAGATTCACCGGGAAGGCCTTCGTCGACCGGACACCACTGAGCAATCAAGTATTGAATGATTGGCTCCCAGATTTCTGCTTGGATGATGTATCATAAAATTCATGCGAATGGAATTTCGTTGACATGGTTATTGGGGACCTACGAGGGTCAATCGTAGATTGTGATGTATCACCATGGTTGGTGGTAAATAAAAAAGCTGAGGGAGAGGCCCCGCGGGCATGGAGACACCTTGAGGGAATGGCAGCCGTACGACCAAACCGCCGACCGCCCCACACGTGTACTTATAGTCCGAAAACTTGATACCGTTTCAACAACCCGATACCTAAATACTGCTTTATCTCGCGGATAACCACGGGATTTTACGGTGAAGATCGGCCTGCAGCCTGCCGTTCTTGACGCCACCGATGACTCGAACATGGGAAAATGCTTTGCTCGTTGGAACGACGCCCTACGAGGGAATGCCTAGACCTCAACAACCAGCTTGGGACACGTCTATAAGATGATGTTGGTAATACCCAGTTCTGTGAAAATAACCACGTAAGAAACATTTCTACCTCATCAATCAATCAATCAATCAATCAACCAGAGACCTCAGCTAGACATATTGCCCGAGAAGTTTTCAGTGGTCATTTGCTCACGTCTTGTACATCCATCGTCTTGTCGAAAACTCAATGGCAGAAGCAAAAGCACACCCAGACAGCATGCTGCCAGGAACCACAATCCCCAATGCCACTCCAAATGGACTGCAAGAAATATCTGGCCGTCCACACACGTCCGTTCCCATCACCACTCCCGGGCCTCTAATACATGGTCGGCCCACCACTGTTACTATGTACGAGCCCGCCCAGCTCGCGGACTTCCCATACATGAGCTCTCTTCAGTCCATGATGAACAAGTCCTTCTCCGAAACTCTACAGGTCCATAATATTTTAACAAACATCAAGCGGCTGCGCACACCGACGCAATTCCTCGAGGAGGTCGGCACGGACCCAGGCACGTTCACCTACATCCTGAGCGCGACTGATGCGCCGGACGAAATTCTGGCAACCGTCAGCGCGCATCGCTACGTCCAGCCGGTGCTGATGGCGCAGGAGGATGCCGAGGGTACGCAGCGATACTCGACGTTTACGCGCTTCGACGTCCCGGCGTGTGCGCAGAACGACGACGAGTGGGCGGTGGATGTGTGGGAGCTCAAGGCCATGGCAGTGGCACGCGAGGCCCAGCGACATGGGCTTGCGGGAATGTTGATGAAGGCCATTGATGAGGAGGTGAAGGTGCGGTTTCGAAGGCAGATGGATGTCAATGCGGCGAGCGGTGAGGATGGGCTGGAGCATAGGAAAAGGCATCGATGCGTGATGTTGCTGTCGACGATCAATGAGCAGAACCAGGAGTTCTATGAACGCAAGGGATATGAGTGTGGATCATCGAAGAAGTTTCCCGCTGGTTATCTAGACAGTGCGAGCAGCTTCACGGTGGGACATTTTTCGAAGGTATTAGAAGAGATCTGAAACGCTGGATAGAGAAGAGCCGAAACCTATAGAACTACAATTCGACGACTGAGATAAAGCATGTTGATCAAAAGAGTGCCCCAGAAACTCCTATCCCAGATGAACCAATCCCTGACTACAAACGCCACAACGAGCTCATGCTCACTATTGCGTACTGCCATCCACGACTCGAACGTGCAATTGACTCGGCATGCGGGTTTCTCATCATTCGCAAATACATAGCCCTGCGCTTCCTGCAGAATCCAATCGCTTTTGAAATTGCATTTCCAGTAATTCAGCGCTGCTCAGGGTGGTAGAACGTGCGCTCCCCGTGCTGATGAAGTATTGGGCCAGCTTCCTCAGTCAGATCGCACCTACACTGGCGACACACCAAGTATCGAAGAGCGCGCAGCACGAGGATCTCGGTGCGTTCCAAAAGCCACGGACGACGAAGTATCAAGAGCTGGAGGTCGTCGTATGGATGTTCCAAGATGTTGTCAGACTTGAGATAGTCTTCAATTCTTACCACCTCATCGGGCGTTGCATATGGTCGAAGAGTATCCAGGCCGATGCGTAGCAGCCCGTGATGCACTTCTCGGAGGATTTTGTCGGCGAAGTTCCTTATGGTATCACTAACATACTCATGAACATGAAAGTTTTCGGAGAGGTGTTTCCGGACTAGTCGATCAACAGCTTCTATCTCTGGAGAGGGGGCCAGCTGGAGATGTGCAGGTGTCGAGGTCGGTGCCTCTAATTCGGCGCCTAGGAGCTGCTCTTCCCATGCGCATTTGAAGATGGGCCTGTTCATGGTGATGCGTTGTTCCAGGTCTGCAGGGGTCCAGTTGTCCAGGTCTGCACAGGATCGCTCGAAATTCTCAAACTCTGAGAATTCATGGTTGCGAACATAGTCTCCGTTCACGGTTCCGAACACAGTAGCGTCGATTGCCCTTTGAGTCAACACTTGCTCTTGACAGACGGGACATTTGAGATACAGCCTGTCGGCGGAAGATTCGAATAACTCCACCAAGCAGCTTCGCCCGAATAGATGGCCGCAATCCGATTTGACTGCATCGTGCTCGGGATCGACATTGGCCAAGGCATCGGAGTCCACCATCACGTCATCCTCATCACCGTTGTACCAGCCAATATCGTTGTAGTCAATGTTGGAAAGCTGCTTCATACACACAGAACACTCGTCTCCTGGACGAACTGTATCAGGGACAATCCGCTCAACTTTTCTGGACACAACTTGGTCCATACGGATGGCACGACTCCGACCCCATTCAACGTCCCATTCGGCGACATTTGGGTTGGGCTTTTGCTCACGAAACAGAGTACTGCAGTGGACTGCACGATCGCTGATGCCATTGATCAAATGATACAACGTCCGTAGGACCACAGATGGAGAGTGTCTGCGTGCTACCAGATCTTCGTACGAAAAGCAGTAGCGTTTGGTGCTCTTGATGACAGTCCCAACTTTCCGGACGCTCTGGCGGTGGGAAGTAGTCCGTTTCACGGCAACCCAGAACTCGTCCTTGACGAAGTAAGCCTCATCGAGTAGTGGCCGGGGCTTTGCGACCAGGCAGGCCTCGATATGTGTGACACCGACTGCATCGTGCAGAACATTGCATTCGCGTGCTAAGACGTTGATGTCAAGCATAGCCATATCATCGACTATAGCGTCACTCAGATTTAACCTCGGGTGTGAGGCAACATTGATGCTCCAAAAGCCGACGCGATCCAGAGCAGCCCAACCGGTGTTCTTCATGACGATTTCGTTTTCGACTATCGGATGGCAGGGATCGTAGCGTTGCGCGTGTCTGCGCGGTCCGACCATCTGAGAGACATCGACCCATGGACCGTCGAGTTTGCAGGCACACGGATACTCATAGGTAGTGATATGGCTTGGTTGAGTGAGCTCCACCTTGAGCTGCTCTTCTGATAAAAGGTCGGACATGATTACCACGGTCGTTTGTTGAAGATTGCTGTATCAGTCCGCAACAGCTGTGGTAGGATGTGAAAGTAGGGTGGGAGGTGAAATGAAGTTCGTGCTCTTGTAGAAGTCATATAGAAGTTGAACTCACGCGCCGCAACGCGTGATTTGACTGTCGAATGATCGCGAGACAAACGGGAGAAAGAAGTCGAGGGGTTAGAACAACGTGTTTTCATACATTACTTTATACAACAGAATACACCTTTGTTAGCCCGACAAGGACTCCATGAACGTAATCCAGCTCAATGTCCTTGTTTCAGCCCAAGGACAAGTGACAGTTGCTGGCCTGCTCTTAGCGAGAAGCGTCCCTTGAGGTTGAAAAGTCGTGCAGGTACATCTTTCCAGCAACAGCACGAAACTAGACTTTCAGGGTCAACCAGAAAGGCAAGACAATTGCGACTCGACGAAGCAGGGTTCTGGCTTTATTTGACCTGCTGGTCGTTGTGCACGGGTCGGAACCATGATAAGGCAGTCAAAGGGAAGTTGTTGAATACCAACTCCGCCCGCATCAATCCTTTGAGCTCCAGTAAAGGCTAGGGAAGGATGACCGACGAAAATGCGTTGACTGGTACAGGATATCCGGTCGAGACGGTCTATCCCTGCGAGACATCTCTGCAGGATGTTTTGCTGTAGGCTGTTTTGTCTAGATCTTCAGTGCTGCCCAGGATGAAATCGGTCATTCAACACCGGAAGAATCATGATATGGTTAATCCCGCACAGCATCTAAGACTGCATGTGCCTGGCTACCAGATCTGTAGCTGGGGGGAGCTGACATCGACTGGACATCTGCTCGCACAATCAAATATCATGAGTGGTACTCGCCACCGCTGATCACACGCCAGACATCGTTTTGTGGTGGGCAGCCAGAGTTGGACTCCCTCCATTATACGGAGTACTCTTCTTTTCATCCAACGAGGACTTGGCGTTCCACCCATTTGGCGAACTTGACACTCGGTTCGTCCACAGCCCGCGTGAAGACATCCGCCGCCCAAATAATGACACCTAGCGTGGCGATCGCTGCTATCACGAACCCAACCTCGCGCATGAACAAAGTGTCGACACCGGTGAAGCTCCATACCAACGCGAACAATGCATAGCCAACAGTATGCAATAAGAAAGCATGGACGAGGTACAAGGAGAATGAAATTCGGCCCAAGAACTGCATGGTCGGGCGACGGAAGAATGCCGTGATTGCAGGCGAAGTGTTGAGCAGATGAAAGCAGACGATCGATCCGATACAAGTGTAAAAGCGACGGTTCTCGGAGAAGGTAGAGGGAACCCATGAGACAAGGGTCGACCACATGAATGTCCTTTCACCATTAAAAGGCTGGGACATGAGAAAAAGGGACGAAAACCAGAGGAACAACCTTCCTAAGGACTCTGACGCTGGTCGATGGGAGGCTTCAGTTATGTTAGACTTCTCAGCATTGAGAGCGCCTGACGAAGATGTCAGACGAGCAAGTGTCAGCTCCGCTTCTAGAGCTCCAGCCCAGAACATCATCATAGCCCAGGAGTCTTTGAGAGAAGCGATAACGATCAAGCCGACCAGAACACCTGTGCGTAACTTGCTTTTCATCCCAGCAACGGCAAGCAGTGTTACGAAAAGACCCATACTCGCACGCAGCTCAAGTGGAACAGTCCAGAGGTGGATGTCATACTGGGATAGATCGTCGCGATCCCAATGAAAGAGTTCCCAGAACTTCCAATTGGTGACCATCCAATCCCAGACCATCAGGAAAATGTTGGCGTGTGGCTTAGGATGGGGTTCTCGAAATGCAGTGAGCAGAACCGCGTTGTCGGACACTCCCCGAGTAAGCTCATAAAGTCCCAACTGCACGCCCAAACATATCACGCCTGTACTCGCCATCAGAGGTAAGAATAACCTCAACCATCTCTTGACCGTGCTCCCCATCAAGCATTTCGCAAAGTTATCCCAATCTCCTTCTCGTGCAAGCCTGAGTGGCCTCCAGCTCAATGCAAAACCAGATATCAGAAAGAAGATCGCCACTGCAGCATCGCCGTCGTAGAACAGTCGTATGATTGGTAATCGAAGCCATGAGTCGTACGTTTTCTGTTGTCCGGGCTCACCGGCATAGCCGTAGCCAAAGGAGAGGTCGTGCGACGAGTATGCGGTATGACAAAGAAGGACGATGAACGAGGCCAGACCACGGAGACCATCAAGATGTCCGGTTTGAGCATTCGGAATCTTTGGGGTTTGGCTAACGGACGAAGGCAGGAGGAACGTGAAGAGGTGCTGGTGGAGACGAGTCTCCTGAGATGGCTCCAGCATCTTCGCGGATGCTCACTGACTAATCGGAAGCTCGTCTCGCGGCAATATAACAAGGGGTTATCAGCAGCTTGCGAGGTTTTCCATCCGTCCTTCGTAAGGGGGGGTTGGTATGATGGTCGGGTTGCTTAGAATATCCTGGCGAACACCATATGTCGTTGTTTCGTGTCTGTCAGCCAGCTGTCCGAGTTTGTCTATGCAGCTCTACAATATGCTCTGGAGTCTCCTCTGAATGTCGTGACGGAGACAGCGATACCAACAGCCGACGGGTTTCGTTCGGATGTCCAGGTTCAACAAATAATAATGGCACCTCAATGGCAGATTATTGTTTGTACTGTACCTGACAGCTTCTGCAACGCCTCGGCATATGTTTGCCTAAGGCTTCCTTCCCGGAAGCCACTCCTCGGGCAGCTCCGACGAGCTCCATCGCGGTCGGACAACATCCAGAAAGAACACTAAAAGTCCATGTACGACATGCAACTACTGCATCTCCATAATGACATGCATTGAGATTGCTTTTTCCCGTGAACCTTCTCCAGCTTTTCTTCGATCAGCTTTTTGGTCCCTTGCATCATCTCGATCTAGCTATTCATCTGGCGAAGATCTTTCTAGACGCCACAATCGAGCGGCTAGGTTCACGCAGCAAGGTAGGTGGAGGTAAGCCTATCTTATCCTCGACTTTTTCTGTCTTCTCTTATCATCCAGGTCTTCTTTGCAAAACAGCAGCGTGTCTCGTGCATAAGCATCTTATTAACACATATCTTCCTCCTTATCATTACTCAATCACAACACTTTCCTCCTCTCACACCGTCACACCTCTCCTCATACCCCGCCGCGAGTGGGGTTCGGCTCATATCAGCAATCCCCGAGTCTACTAGAAACAACGTCAACAAAGCCAACATCTCAATCCCAACATGACGCTCTTCGAACGCCGGTCGTCCATGGAGCATTTCGAAAGCTGGCGGGAGCAGTCACCAACAGGTTCTGAACGTCGGAAGCTCTCCTTCAATCCCGTCGGAGGATGGGAACCTCCAACTGGCGAAGAAGTGCAGCTAGGGCTTGGAGCTTTCGAGGTTAGCAAGTCCAAGCGGATTGCACAGGTCGCGATTGCGGTGCTATATTGCTTGCTAGCTGCTGGTCCAGTATTCGGTTTCGCCGCGATCAAGCCTGTCTTCGTCGAGGAAGGGGTTTATAGGGACAGATGCACAAAGCAAGAGCTGAAGGATGGAGTTTGGGTGTGCTACGAACAGGAGCTACGGTTGAACTTGATGTTCACGATCGCTGCTGTGTCTACAAATGTCTGCGCTCTGCCAGTAGGCACCATACTCGACCGCTTCGGTCCAAGGATTGCCAGCATTGTCGGGACATTCTTCCTTGCACTGGGATCCCTCTTCATGGCCTTTGCTCGTGATCTACCATTCGAGGGCTATATCCCAGGCTATCTCTTCCTCGCGCTGGGTGGGCCATTTGTGTTCATCTCCTCCTTCCAGCTTAGCAATACCTTCCCCAAGCACTCTGGTCTGATCCTGGCCCTGCTCACAGGTGCCTTCGACACAAGCAGTGCAATCTTCCTGTTCTACCGTCTTATTTACCAAGGAACTGATGGCGCCTTCTCACCAAAGCAATTCTTTTTGATCTACCTGATTGTGCCGGCTCTTATCTTTCTGGCGCAGATTTTCATCATGCCAGCCGCATCTTACAAGACTGTTGGAGAACTAGTGAAAGCAGCCGAGGATATCGACCAAGAGAACCTTGATGCTGACTCCCAGATCGCGGATGAGAGCGAGCGTGCACGAGTTCAGCATGCCCGTCGTGAACATCGCGAGAGTGTTGTGTCCGAGATCACTTCACTCCTAGGCACCAAGAAAGGCGACAAGCAGGTCAAGCAAGAAGGCAAGAAAGCCGCAACCTCTGGGGTTTGGGGTGCTCTTCATGGTCGGACGGCTCTGCAGCAGATCATGACTCCGTGGTTTGTCCTCATCACCCTGTTCACCGTGGTGCAGATGACACGCATAAACTACTTTGTCGCGACCATCCGCACGCAGTACACCGAACTCCTCCACTCCCACACGAAAGCATCACAGATCAACGAGTTCTTCGACGTCGCGCTCCCACTCGGTGGCGTAATTGCCGTACCATTCATCGGAACTGTACTCGACCACACTGGGACCACATTTGTGCTCGGTCTGCTTGTCGCTATTGCTACAGCTATTGGGGCTTTCGGCATCGTGCCACAGATGTGGGCGGCATATGCCAACATCTGCCTGTTCGTCGTCTACCGTCCGCTGTACTACACTGCGGTCTCGGACTACAGCGCCAAGGTCTTTGGCTTTGCCACCTTTGGCAAAGTCTACGGCCTTATCATCTGCTTGGCTGGGCTGTTTAATTTCTCCCAGGCGGCGTTGGATGCATTGACGCACAAAACATTCAACAACAGCCCCGTGCCTGTCAACGTGATTCTGCTCTCCCTTGCTTTGGTGGTCGGTATCGCCCTCGTCGCATTCGTAGGTCGCAAGGCGGTGACGATGCAGAGGGAGAAGCTCGAGGAGGAGGCCGAAGGAGCCCGCGAGACGCTGATCCCGGGTGCGGATGATCAACAGGGCAATCGTGAGCATGGGCACGAGACTTATGGTACTGCTTAGAAGCACGGTATCTAGTGATTCTATGTGCTATCTACTTTGATTTATATGCTGGCAAGGAAGTCAACAATAGCGACTAATATGGAAAAGTATTTGCTGGGGTCGAACTGGGATTGAGGCGTTACTGTCTAGCATGGCGTTGTCGGGTTGTTTCTTGAGTCGAGTATAATATGAATGTTAGGTGTACATGTTAAATGCCAGGGAAGGGCCCATCTCAACCACATACCAATGTAACCAGGAGGCATTTTGTTCGATCATTAGCTCTAAATCACGTCCGTACCTTTTGCACGTCTTTCCTAGATGGATAGATACCATCTTAATGTGCCCTCAAATAATATCCAAGCCCGAGGCTGGAAGCGAAAACTGCACACGTTAGGGTCTTCGTTACTACCTTAAGGTTGTGTATCCGCGACAAGCTTGTAGCTCCTGAAAGCTCACATTTGGCGTAGGATCAAGATGGCCAACACACCTGGATATTGATGTCCCCCGTAGTTCATACTTATCAAGTATGAATATTCAAATCGAAGAGGCGCTTAGTGTGGAAAATGTTGAGTACAAGGTATGCGAGAGCAAGGTTGGGTGGCACAGCCTACCGGCACGTCTTTACTCTAATCGATTTCAACATCTTTACAGCATTTGAACTGGTAATGAATCATCTCCGTGAGACAAAACAAACGGGCAATTGCTCAACGGCATACATATTTACTTTCACGTCCAACGAGATTGAGTGATGGACAGCCCACAAGCCTCACTGCTTGACGAGATTTCAACCATCTTCCACGTTTCCAGTCTCGAAGTATCGACCTCATTCCAAGGCTGGTCTCACGAGATTTTCGTCATCATCGCACCAGACGGACGGAAGTGGAGTCTGAGGAGAGCCAAGAATGAGTTCGCAGCTTCGATAGCCGAACGAAGCTTAGCCATCATGAAACACATAAGTTGCATGCGACCTATGCTTAGTATTCCTGCTGTTGTGCACAACACTGAGAGCTACTCTGTGTTGACATACATCGAGGGGACGCCGTTGGTGTCGTGGAATTCGCATAAAGTGAGTGATGGAAAGAGGCATATACTACTCGACGGACTGGCAAGTTTTCTGTACCAGCTTTGGACCTGTCCTACGCCTGCCACTGAATCAAGTATGGTAAGCCTTCCAACCGGGCTTTCTTTTCTGACCCAGACTGCAGATGATCCTATCAAGACATATCGTGACTGGCTACTTGAGGAGGTTGACAAGGGGGTTACGCGTTCTATCAATAACTCAGGCTGGGATCACCCCATTCACTTCCTTCAACGACGTGCTAGGGTTGATAGACTTGTCCCGCCTCGAGATAGTCTTGGGCTGGTGATCAAGCACGGTGATCTGAACGCTGTAAACATATTGAAGGACAATGACAAGATCTCTGGGTGAGCGGACGCTGCTTGTTGCCTCTGCGTAGGGCCTGTCATCATCGCCACTAACATTGCATAGAATCATAGATTGGGATACAGCGTCGTTCGTGCCGGCTCCAGCAGCGATTCAGTATCCAGAGTTCATGGCAGATGTCCCCGGGTATCGTGTCGATGAAGTGCCCGAAGGCATGAACTTCGCGGATGATCGCGCATATCTAGTTGCTGCTGTCCGGAAAGTATCTACGGATGGAGGCCACTTGGCAGATCTTCTTGCTAGTTCTTGTGAGCGACAGGTCTTCGAGATGTCGCTCCGCAATAAGCGTATCAACGAGGAGTACATCAAGATGAGATTAAGTGCGGCAGAGATCGATGGAGAGGCCTTAGCCACACAGCTAGACGAATTCATTGCTGCGAACACGGAGATGAAAGATCATCCTGTCATTCTAGAGCTAAGAAAGCGACTAATAGCTGATCGTATAGTAACAATACAATGAAGGTAACTGCACAGACACACACTCAATTGTACTTTCGCTCTTGTGGGCTTACAAGGAGAGTGGCTTTATGACTTGGTCATTGTCCGAAATCTGGCTCATTCTAAGCTTGAGAGGTTGCAGATGTCACAAGCAGCATTTAATTGTGTCTAGAAGGGTGAGAAGATCAAGGGGCAAGCGTTACTGTAAAGTTTTGGCCACAGTGAAGAAATGACTGATGTTGATAGATGCTAGAGTCCAAATCTGGAAACACTTTGAGGTTTCTATTCTGGATGAACACGTGACCATGACCGGGAATCCTTCGCTGATGCTACGCCACTCTCCAGGTGGAAGACTGACGCCTGTTACCCCGACTTACCAACACCACCTCTCTTCTGTTTCTGTGCTGCATTCTCTCCTTCATCATTACCTCTTTTTCCACTTTATTGTCTCTCACCCGTCTGCCACGAATCAATTGAACATACCGATACTCACGTTCGACGCATCGCCCAGCATGTCGGCCATCCATGGCGCCGCTTTCCACCTCGCTCGTCGCGGGATGGAGGTCGCCCAGTCTCACTTCAAGGGAGTGAGCCCCGAATACGTTGCCAAACTGCAACACGATGCAGAACTGTACGATCAGGCTGGTCCTGAGTTCGAGGTGTCTCCCGGCCAGTTCTTCCCGGTTCTCCTTACTGGACTCTTCGTCCTCCTGATTGTGGCTTCGGTAAGTTCATTTCAACGACGTACTGTGCCACAGACTCTGTAGACTGACTAGCGTCGTATAGATCGATTACACTCTCGGCAGCGTTGTCGCCTCCCTCTCCATGATCGAATCGCCCTCCAGCACTGCCATCATCGAGCCTAAGCAGGCTCCACCACCCTACGCCGACGAGCCAGATGCGCCACTTTCGGGACATGAGAAGGAGTCGTTGATGCCCTCCGAGGTTGGTGCTGATGCCGACGTCGAGGTCACTGTGATCGACCACAAGCCCATCACCGCCGGTATCAAGACCTCCATCCGTCATCTACACCAGGTCGGTGGTTTCCGCGCTCGCTGGAGAGGTCTTGGCGTGTCGATTGTCTACCACATGATGCACGCCTTCGTCCACAACTTCCTCGCTGCCATTCTCGGGTTTGGCATCGTCGGAAGCGCCATCATGTACATCTTCTCCAGCGTCGCTCTGGCCCGTGTACACATGCTCTGGACTCACTCGATGATCGCCGCACCAAACACCAAGACGATCCGCAGCCGTATGGTCCCACGCAAGCAGTGCAAGGCTCTCCTTTTGCCTTCGCTCGTCTACGCTGTTGCCCAACAAGCTTGCTTCCTGCTCCCTCTTGCTGTTGCTTTCGCGCTTAACCTTCCTCAGGTTGATGGACGCTTCATGCACGGCCCCAGCGACGAGAAGAACTGCCACATGCTCGTCTTCGCCATCAAGGTGCTTGCCGTACCAGTCACTGCCCTGCTTGTTGGACTCACCGTCCTTCTTCCAGCTGCCGTGACCTTGACTCGCATCGAGGCCGCTCTTCTGCCTTCCGACATGTCCACTATTGTCGCCTTTGACCGTGAGGCCATTGTCGGCGGTATCGACACCACCGTCCGCGGAGGCTCCCGTGCTCTCTTCGTGCAGGCGTGGCGCTCATTCGACCGCTCGGCCCGCCTCCGTCTCATCAAGCTCTACATCAAGGCTACCTTCATGCAGCTCGTCATTGTCTTCATCGGTGCGCACATCATGCTTGCTGAGGTTTACGTGATTGGTGGCGAGAAGCTCGCCGTCTTCATCAAGTCTGCCTCCGCTCAGATCAGGCTTATGATGCTCGAGGCTCAGCAGGGCGAGCTCGAGATCAACTAAACTCTTTCTATCCACAATTCTCGAATTGGACATGTCAGATGATGGACCCGGTCAAGGCAACGTTCGGGACATTCTACCAGTCTCTCATCATATCAGGCGCACTAAATGAGAATCACAAGGTCATCACGGTCGGAATATCACAAGTCTTTTCTCTTTTTGTTCTAGAAAGTCCGGCGTTTGTTACTGTAGAATAGCACCAATCAAAGAATGAACAAAATTCCTGAAAAGCCATCTTTCCTCTTTATGTACTTATCGTCGCGACTTGTCTTCGTCCAGTAAGCTCACGATCCGCAAACCCTCCATTATGGCAGCTTCCCATCATGATATACCGCAAGAGCAAACACCGCCCCAGCAGACATGGTATACAGCACTGGATGTCCTTGTTCCGGCAGAGGACCAGCAGAGGAGCAGCATATCGGTAGTTACATGTACCTTTTACATACAGCTACAAGGAGGATGACATCTAGTACAGAACAGGTCTCACCTCGCCGCGCCATCTGAACACACACAGACACATAATGCGCAGAAGGGAGACAAAAAGCGTATTCCACCCAAACCAGCCTTGATCGTAAGAACGCCCGGAGTTTACTCATCAGCTTGCATGCTTATGCCACAAACCCCAAAAACGCCTTATGCGCCGAAGTAAACCAAAGACGCCGATGCGAGAGCCATGCCCTTGGCTTGCTGGGGATGACTCGAAGAAGAACTTGACATGATCATGCGCTTCACGCCTTGACCTTCTTCTTTTTCTTCTTTGGTTCCTCCTCATCGTCGACTTTTCGCTTCTTCGACGACACTTCCTCGGCGGCTTTGGCGGCTTTCTTGGCCTCCTTTGCAGCACGTTTCGCGGCGCGTTCGGCTTTGCGTGCGGCTTTTTCCTCCTTCTGCTTGCGCTTGTCGGCCTTGTCTGAGGATTTGATGCTGGCCTCGTGGGGCGGGAAGCCGGCGACGGCAGCGGGTTTGCGGCTGGCGGTGCCGTTAAGCTGAGTCTTTGTGATGACCTTGCCATCTCCTTCGTCGGATGCCTCATCCGAATCGTCTGAGTCATCATCGTCCACAGCAGTGACTTCTTCGACGAGCTTTCGTTTCTTGGTGCTTGCCTCCTTTGCGCCATTGGTAAGTACGGGCTGGGCATCAGCTGAGATGCCATCTGCGTCTGCGTTGTATTTCTTTGCTTCTTTCAGGTCCCATTTGGCGGGCTGTGGCTTTTGGCCACCAGGACCTATTGACACGCCCATGGACTTCAACGGCTTGCCCTCCAGTGCTCGTAGTCTCCGCTCAACCATAGCTCTGCCAGCAATACCAACACTGCTCTTCTCCTCTTCTGTAGGCTCCTCTTCCTCGCCCTTTCCGGCAGTACCCCAATCACTGAGAGCATCGACGCGCAACCCGAGTGCGGACTTGGTCGCGAGCATGCGGGCAATTTTGCCCTTGTTCTTGCCTGTCGCCTGTCCGATCAAGCTTGCGTGGTAGATCAGACCGTATTTGGGTGTGTCGTGTTTGGTCTTCAATGCGCGAAACAATGCCTTCTCAGCACCAAGAATCTGGATGGTGGAGGCTGGACTTTTTGCAAGACTCATCAAGGAGCCGGCGTGGGCAATGAGGCGAGCACCAACAAGCTCACCAACAAGTGCGGTGAGGTTAGGTGCGATGGCCTGCATGCGAGCGGAAAGGTATGATGAAAGCTGTTGACGGTATTCGGTGAAGCCAGCGACCTGCTCGGCTAGAGCCTGGATGTTCTCCAAATCCTCCTCTGTGATCTCCGTACCCATGGATACTTCAGCAGCCGCCTTGACGGCACCTTCGATCTCTTCAGGAAGGATATCAGTCAAGTCGGTGTTTGCGCAGTTCGTCCGCATGCCCATTGCTAGGATGACACGCGAGTATGCCAAGTTGTCGTTGATGATGCGCGCCATCTCCGGGAAATGCCATCCATACCATTCCTTCACTCTCATAGCATATTGGTTCAGTTCTTTGTCCAGATCATCCAGTAAAGCGATAGCTTGAATAATCATGGTATCCACCTTATCTGGGGAGAACTTCAGCTTATGCCGAGACAAGCTGTGTGACAGACCAAGGGACATGGTGCTGATCTCGTCTGGCATGAGGCCTGGAATGAGGGAGGGAAGATGCTCGCGAATGGCGCGATAGAGTTCTGCCGTGGTTGAATCGGAGACAGGTGAGATCTCGAGACCTGGAAGTTTGGTGATGGCATTGCCTAGCTTAGGGTCCGCGACGGCAAGGGAAACTTTCTTCTCATCTTTCAGATCGTTGAGCATGCTCGACAGCATGGGCGTGACCTGTAAGGATTGGTTCATTAGACATCGAACACTTCTCTTCATCCATGCATTCTTCAGACCATCGTACCTTGCCATCTGTGAGTGCCGCCGCCTCCTCCAATGCCGATGCAGCACTATCGAACTTCCTGAACTGCTTCAGCTTCAGGAGCCCACACACGCCCTCTGCTGTAGATGCTTCTGCAGCCAGATCATCGCGCTTCAAGAGCTTCTTGTCTTTTGCCTTGAGCAATGCATAACCCGCCGCAGTCTCGGTCAAGATGAATAGTGTCATATCGACTCTGCAGCTGTATTTAATACAGCTGTTCGAGGAAGAATAATGCTTGTCGCAGGTGTGGAGCGACAACTGTGGAAGATTGTGCTCTGGCTGTCGTGGTGCTTCGAAGCTTGAACATTTCCTCGCGGCAGAAAATTGAGATTCCGTCCTAGCTCACTTTCGGACCGCCGCCAAGACTTTGACCGCAAGCTGCATACACCAGAAGAACAACTTCAGGTGCGCGCTATTGCATTGCATTCCTTTGCGAGCAAGAAGAGCTATGTGACGATTGAAGTGAACGGCCTTGTGCCTTTGGTCCACTCTGATACTGCCATCATGGCTGCCACCACCGCCTCGAGCAGTGCCGACTATTTCGACACGCGACCGGCGTTGCGTACACGACCTACCGGGAGTGCGCTTGCAGGTATCTCCAATTCACCCCGGAGCCCACGTACACCACTGCTGGGTCGCAGCGTCTCTGGTCAATTTGGCAGCCCCGGAAACAGCTTTCGTGCGGAACAGGAGGAAGTGGTTGTGTATGAGTTCGGAGCTAGACATATTGCAGCAGGCTTCAGCGGCGAGTCTCGGCCAAGATGTGTGATCCGCTGGACGCCAGACATGGGACGAAGGGTGGGCGACTACCGTGCTTATGATCCTACTAAAGCGTTCGTCTCAACGCCAAGCTCCGATGTGGACGTCTGGGGCAGGGATCATGAGTTCTACCATGTAGATACTCGCAGTCTTGATCTAGGGTTGGTCGAAGACAAGTTGGAGCGCACTGTTCGGAATATCCACACAGACTTTCTTCAGCTGGATTCCAAACCTCGTAAGGCTCTACTGGTCGCACCGTCACTGCTACCGACGCCACTTCTTGAGGTCATTCTTAGAGTCCTGTTCAATCATTATGCTCAGCCACCCGCTGTTACTCTGATGACAACCCCTATGCTGGCGTGTGTTGGAGCTGGACAACGGAACGCTTTAGTCATCGAGCTAGGTTGGGAAGAAACAGTGGTAACAGCCATTGGTGAACTGAAACAGGTTCACCAACGCCGAAGTGTCAGAGCCGGAAAGCTTGTGACATTGGAAATGGCTAGGTTGATCGAAGCTGAAGCTGGACACTCGCCTACGACAGATCCAGTGCATGTCGATTTCAGTACGGCTGAGTCCTTGACTGAGCGCGTCTCATGGTGTCGGCCCATGTTGCCTGATGAGGACGATGCAGTGTGGAACACTGAAATGCAAATCCTTTTGCCAAACGCGACCACTGCCCGTGTGCCTTTGCATCGATTGTCCAATCCAGCCGAGACTGTCTTCTTCCACAATGTGCCGAGTCAACAGGATGACCACGATCTACCTCTTCACCTCCTAGCTTACCGTGTACTTCTTCACCTCCCGATTGATCTTCGAGCCTTGGCTTTGTCACGGATTGTCATTACCGGAGGCGTATCTCAGATACCCGGCTTGAAGCATCGCTTCCTGCAGGAATTGTCTGCTCTGTGTACCGCTCGTGGCTGGGATCCAGTGCACAGCTACGGGAAGGCTACGGCACACCGAGAACGTGCGCTGCAAGAACGTAACGCGAATGCCACTACTCGTTCACCGCCGGAGAACGATGACAATTCAGGGCCGTTGACCAATAAATTCAGCCAAGACAATGTCCCGCATGGTGATAGAGTGCACGACGACATTAAAGATCCCACGAGCATCAAGGCGGAGAATCGCGCAACGGAGAGCAAGAATAACGTCCAGATCGTGAAAGGTGTTGTGAGAGGAGTAGAAACAGTAGGAGCCTGGTCCGCCGCAAGCATGATTGCACGACTACGGGTGAAAGGGGTGCATGAGGTCGAACGAGAAAGCTTCATCAAGCACGGGTTGAAAGACATCTTGCTGTAGAGTCGTGGCTTGTACTTTATCATTCATCCCTGTGGGTTGCAAAGCACGACGTCAATTAAATCATGTTTCGAAGTGAGGTTTCGCAATCTACCCGCGAGTGACACATTCTCGAGCAACTTGCTCTTCACCTCTCCCCATCCATGTAGTAAAGTTGTAGGACACGCGTGGATGGAATGGGAGGGGCGTGGAGGTTCCATACCTCACCTACCTTAGGACTTCTCCTGCAGAGCATGGCCGTCTGGTTAGAGATTGTCGGCTTAGTACTGTATTTCTCTCTCCTCACTTCGCAGAATTGAACGTTGCAGCCGCATCATGATGCTACGTTCTGTCTCTTCAGTGCATCTGCTGCAGACTACCTGTACCGACGCTTTAAAGCGGATCAAAGGAATGCAGACGACCTACGATGCATCTCATAATCTTGTGCTGGCCGATGGGTAATTCGGTTGTATATGAAATGCACAATACATTATCTCGCTGTACCTATGTACCCCAATGTAGCAAGCATATAGGCCAAAGCAGCAATCCATGTATAAGGGAACATGTATACATTTGTATGCGTGACCTGACATGTATATACAACCTGTTAAACATATCATAATACTAGACACACAGTATACCTACACCACTAGCATCAAGCGGCGCCTCCTCCGTCATGTCTCCAGCAGCATCGAACATCAACTGACATGTACAAGAACATCAACATCGTCATGGAATGGTATAAGGTAGTCATTAGTACACTCCACTCCTCTGCCGTGTGACAGCTTGGCTTCGCGAGTCAATCACCAGACCTACTTCACTTACTAGCTAAGAGGACGGGAGGTCTTGAACCACGGCTGGATTGCTTCTCGCGCAGATCTGTGGCGCTGCAGCTAGCAGAATGCACTGTCGGTTTGGTAGAAGATCTCGCAAGCTATATGTTGCATTGTGGACAAGCGGACTTCGTCCGTGGCACGATGTAGCCCGACCTCTACTGATGCGCTCAAGCCGAAGGAATGTAATAAAGGCAGGGAAGTAGACCGAGATCGCTCCCAGCTGGCATGCGCTGTCGATATATCGTCACCACAGAAGCATATCGTCTTCAGCATATACAGTCCAGCTCGCGTGACCTGCCATGCATGCGATCGACAGTCTTCGAGAAGAATAAAAACGTAAGTCGGACGCGGCGATTGGTCTGGAAGTCGAGAATGACATGGAACAATTGCTTGCGCTGGGTGACCTTGGAGAGGAGACAGAGCTGGTCATTCATCAGTCATCAAACGGATGGACGGAGCAGTCAAGATCTGCATCTGCCCGCGACCGGGTGGAAGCGTAGATCTTCTGCTGGTTTGAGGTAGAGCACAGCACTGAGAGCGAGATGCTAGAGCGAGAGCGACGTCGTAGTTCAAGTTATGCGGGGAGGCGGACTACGTACTTTTTCGTCCTTCGGGTCATCTGGTAGTCAGTCTCGGTGGTCGTAGGAGGGTGGCATATGCCTATGGGTGTGGCCTCTCACACCGCCAAGGAAGAATGATCGAGAACAAGCCCCTATGAGTCGAGTATCGTAGCAATGTAGACTGGACCTCGGACATTCCCAATACTGTATGAACTATGACGTCGCGCTGCCAGCACACCGGCTTGGATGCTGAGTCGAAGATATCCGGTGCGGCTACTAGCAAGGGCCCCCAAGACCTTGTGACAAGCCGAACGAGTAGGGTCCTGCAGCGTAGTCATAACCGATAGCCGGGCCTCTCGCAAGGCTGCGCTTCTACCGCGATGCGCAGGGTCAATCGTCTTAGAAGCAGCCAACGTTGCAGCTGCCCACTGCCGAGGCGTCCAATCGCTGCAGCGTGCCTGGCCGGACGGGCCCGCCATTCGATCATCGTCTGCAGCTGTGGGTGGAAAATCGTCCAAGGGAACAAATTCTTGCAGGTCTCGTGCTGCTGCGCGCGGTATGATGATGCAAACCGCTGGCGGTGATCGCTGTGGTTGAAGCCCAAACGAACGACCCATCAGGGATGGCAGTGGGGCATGTCATGAGGGTCAGGCTTATGCCAGCACTACCCACTCCCAAGAAACCTGGGAAGCAACTCGGGTGGACAGGGTTTCGACGTTGGCCTTCGTCACGATCGGCATCGTCTCGCACTGCTGAATGGTCGGTGACCGTTCTGAAGCGGCTTCTAGTATACTGTAGTTCGACGAGGTGTTGTGATGCCGAGTGATTGTTGTGCATACAAAGAGCTGCTGGACCCGCTTCATTGACATGTGCATATTCACTTGTCGATTCATTCGCCTGAAGGCTTCAGAGTAAGATCAGTCCGCTCCTTCCTCCTCTCGACCCTCTCACTCAGGACTTTCCGTCTTCAATCGAATCACTTGATCAGCACACACACCTCTTTACCTCAGTCTTGATCAAGCCAATATGATTTCTTCTTTCAGTGCCACCACTGCGGTGGCCAGCATAGCTATGCTCGCATCTCTTTCCCACAGCGCCCCAGCAGGCATGCTATCGGGTTTCAACAAACGAGACGATTCACTGAAGTTCGACTTTGGCAATGAAAAGATCCGCGGCGTAAACTTGGGCGGCTGGTTCGTACTTGAGCCCTGGATTACTCCTTCGATCTTCGAGGCGACCCCAGACAACGTCGTGGACGAGTATACATTTGGACAAACGCTCGGCCAGACCGAAGGCCGCTCCCGGCTCGAGCAACATTGGAAGACCTGGATCACCGCCGACGACTTCGCCGAGATGAAGCAGATTGGGCTCAACTTTGTGCGCATTCCGATCGGGTACTGGTCGGTCACTCCGAATGATGGCGATCCCTACATCCAAGGCGCCTACGATTACTTGGGAAGCGCGCTTGATTGGGCGAACGACAATGGTATTAAAGTAATGATTGATCTGCACGGTGCTGTTGGCAGTCAAAACGGTATGTATAGCAGTGTCACGATCGATACAGCCTTCATGAGACTAACAATTATATGACAGGCTTCGACAACTCTGGCCGACGCGGTGGGATTGATTGGACGCAAGGCGACTCGGTCAAGCAGACGCACAACGCTCTTAACAAGATCCGTGACGACCACGCTTCGCACCCCGCCGTGGCTGCCATTGAGCTGATCAACGAACCCATGGGCCCAAGCCTCGACATGGACACGGTCCGGCAATTCTACATGGACGGCTGGGGCGATCTCGAAAACTCCAATGTCGCCATCACCTTCCACGACGCCTTCGAGGGTGTCAACAGCTGGAATGACTGGGGTTCTGGCATGTGGTCATTGCTGCTCGACACCCACCACTACGAAGTGTTCGATGCTGGTAAGCACTCACATCTCCATTTCCCTTCACGAATCCTGTCACTAACCCCAACTTCCTTAGGAGCTCTACAGATGGGCATCCAAGACCACGTCAGCACCGCCTGTGCCTTCGGCTCCTCGATGGCGACGAACAACAAATGGACCATCTCAGGCGAATGGACAGGTGCCATGACCGACTGCGCGCAATGGCTGAACGGCCGTGGCATCGGCGCCCGCTACGACGGCACGTACTCGGCCAACGGCCAGGGCTCGTCGTACATCGGCTCCTGCGACGGCAAGTACGACGGCACCGTGGCCGGGCTCGGGCTCGCGGATCACAACAACATCAAGACCTTCATCGCCGCCCAGATGCTGGCGTTCGAGAAAGCCGCCGGCTGGATCTTCTGGACGTGGAAGAATGAGAACGCGCCGGAGTGGCATTTCCAGAACTTGACGCGTGAGGGTTTGGTGCCGCAGCCGTTGGGCTCGATGGGTATGTTTATCCATGTCTTATTCTCTTGGAACACGTTGTACTGACATGTTGTTTCCTCCTTAGACTCCTCCATTTGCGGTTAAACAATTTTCTCTTGACCGGCCGTCCATGCGGAAGATTGCTTTCCACCATACGGTCCATGACCACAATAACGAAACAAACCGACCATCACACTGTGTACATTGTGTATATACCCATTCACTCACGAAAACGCCACGACTTTCACGACCCAATTCCACAGGCTAGGACACTTGTTCCTGCTTCTTGTACATTACGACGTTCGCTAGATCTGTTTAGATGAGATACCCTCGCTGCGATTGGCCAGACTGGACTGGCCTGCTTTGCTTTTCTGGAAAAATTGGAAGTTGGAGATTGGAGATCTGAGATATGGGAGTGTCGTTGTTGCAACAGCTCAATCGGCTGTGCTTGCCTTAACTTGAAGGAGAAGGGGAATCAGGAGTAGTGAAAAGTCTCGCGGGTGTATCTGAGGTGTCTTTCATACTCGCCGAAGTGTGCAAGAATGAGTCATGAAATGAAGGTGAAACAGAATCACATGTATCTTGTCTCATCAATACCTCGCCTGAAGCTGCAGTCGGTACATGTATCGTACATATGTAACATAGCTACAAGCTCATCTCGTATAGCACTTCCCGTGCTCGGCATCTAATGATATTTAGGTGAGGACAGCATGGCATTGCATAGAAGTCATCTATGTATACTCGCAACATCGTGATCCGTGTGCTCTGTCGGCCCATATGTGATTTATATATCCATATGCATTCTCTGCCGTTACGACTTGATGTTTGATGTTCAATGCTGGAGGTTGACCATTATTCCCGTCCCTTATTCCCCTTATGCAAAGCGCCACGGCATCCATTCCACCCACGTTAGCGTTCCCCTCGGGCATTCGGTTGCGGCTCTCATTCTTCTAGGCCTTGATTGCGGGGTGCAGATTTATATATATTATATACTGTCACGACTGTCTATAGGTTTGAGGTTTCGATTACTGCAGATACGTATTGAATCTCTAAAATTGCATTGTGTACATTTGGTCTTTGCGAGATTCACGAAACAGCATCGAGACTAGGAAGGTTAAAGGAATCGTCATTTCTGACGGTCGACTCGAGTTGGTGACTTCATTCGACATTGCCATTGAGATCGAGACAGGTCCAGCAGGAGCTCGACGAGACACGCAGCTTGAATACCTACCTTTGAACACGATCTCTCATCGATCATGGCCCCTCATATCCAATCCGACGCCTACGTGCTCGGCGTGGGCATGACACAGTTCATCAAGCCGCGCAAGGAGCGCATGTACACGGAGCTGGGCTACGAGGCCGGCGTCAAGGCGATGCTGGACGCGCAGATCAACTACGACGACGTCGACATGGGCGTCGCCTGCTACTGCTTCGGCGACACCACCTCCGGCCAGCGCATCTTCTACCAGTTCGGCATGAGCACCATCCCAATTTACAACACCAACAACGCGTGCGCGACGGGTTCCACGGGCTTGCACATGGCGCGCACGCTGGTGCGTTCGGGTGCTGCGGACTGTGTCATGGTTATTGGGTTTGAGCAGATGTCGCCCGGCTCCATTAGCAGTGTGTACAGCGATCGGCCGAGCCCGATGGGTCTGTCAACCAATATGATGGAGGAGACGTACGGCAAGCACAAGAGCCCTCGAAACGCACAGTACTTCGCCAATGCAGGCCGGGAGTACATGGAGAAGTGAGTGCGTCGGGAGAGAGTACGATGTGTTTGGTGTTATGCTGACGCCACTTCAATAGGTATGGAGCCAGAGCTGAAGACTTCGCCGAGATTGCGCGCATCAGCCATGAACACTCCACTCGGAATCCCTATGCGCAGTTCCAAAAGGAGTACACCTTGAACGAAATTCTGGAGTCGCCGATGATCCATGCCCCACTCACCAAACTCCAATGTAGTCCCACCAGCGATGGTGCAGGAGCGGCGGTCATTGTGTCCCAGAAGTTCCTTGATGCACGGCCGGCATTGAAGGGACAGGCGATCTTGATGGCAGGACAATCACTACTCACCGACTCGCCCCAGCTCTTCTCCAAGAGCGCTATGGATCTTGTCGGATATGACATGACCAAGCGAGCGGTGGCAGCGGCGTATAAGGAGGCAGGGATCACGGCCAAGGACGTCAAGGTCTGCGAGTTGCACGACTGCTTCTCCGCGAACGAGTTGGTCCTTCTCGAGGGCTTGGGCTTCTGTGAGCAGGGCAAAGCTCATGAGATGGTTCGCCGCGGCGACATCACGTATGGCGGAAAGGGTCCTATCGTCAACCCTAGCGGTGGACTGCAATCGAAGGGTCACCCGCTTGGCGCGACCGGTCTCGCCCAGTGTTGCGAGCTGATCTGGCAATTGGTGAGTCTTCATATGTCCTCTCAACTTACATTGATACATTCGCTGACTATCTCCCTACCAGCGCGGCTGGGCCAACACTCGCCTAGTCGAGACGAACGTCGCCCTCCAACACAATCTCGGTCTAGGAGGCTGCGTGGTCATCAATGTCTACAAGCGTGCCGACGGCGCCACGAACAAGAAATTGTCGAACGAGGAAGTCATCCGATCGTCGGCATGGTCGTACAACCCAGCTGTCGAGGCGCGATTCGTGACCAAGGAGGAAGGCGAGAAGGTGCGAAGTCGCAAGAGCCGCGAGGACTATGCGCTGGGAGACACGCTCGAAAAGATCCAGTCACGGTTGTAGATAAATCGCAAAACGGCATGATTGCTGGCCACCTGAATGTGTGAATGGGATGTTTGTAGGCTTGAAGCACTCGCGAGTGAGACTGTACTTTGCCCATACCTATAGGCACGATCAGGTCTCAGTCAGCTCAAAGCTTATCGATAACAGCTGTCTGGAGCTGTCACAGCTTCAGTAAATTTCCCAAGAGCACAACTTTTGTGGCCCGAAGAATAATGATTCCATTTTTCACATGATTGTTCCCATGATCCGACCAACGATTCGCATCGCAAGGCCACGATGAAGATCCTCGACGCTGGCACCGAGCCGGTGCCCAACAATGAGGTCCTCGAGTTCATCCAGCGAAAACGGGCACAACACAAGCGCGAAGCTGTGGAAGACCGCGAGAACCACCTCTCCCACGCCACACCGCCCGCGACATTTCTGGCCGCGCTCAAAAAGCATGAAGAATATCTCAGTAACGCGAAGTTTGGCTACAAGGAATCTCCCAAGTACTACGATGGCCGATTGCAGGGGATGCGAGCATTCCAGCTGCGATTTGCGCAACTGGTGCTAGATCCGATTGGAAAGAAGTACACGGCGGCCGGCGGAGAGAAGACTGGCTTGAGCGTGGAGGAGAAAAGTGCGGAGTGGGAGGCGGAAGAGGAAAGCAAGGAGTTGGCGGAAACGGAGCTGCTGGGACTCTATAACACGACGCCAGCGTGTGTAGAGCAATTGCAGACGATGATCGACAACTGGGCGGAGCGATTCACAGAGGAGGAGATGGATCTGATCCAGCAGGCTTTGAACGAGACGTACCTGTCTGGTGGAGACCCACAGGATGTGCTCAAGACTGATCAGACGAGCTTGCCGCAGGTGCAGCGCGTTATGGAGATAACCCAGAAGGGACGTGGACCGTCGAATGCTGATGTTCTGGCTGCGGCGAACAAGGAGAAGTGAGGAGGAGGCAAATGTTTCGAAAGACGAAACACCCAGCGAGATGATCTTGCACCCATGTATACGGAGGTATGAAACATACCTGATGGGTTTCTCGCCAAGATACAGAAACCATTCGGCACAGCCAACACGAAAAGGACGAGCAGAATCCCTTTTCGTGCTCTGATACATCGAGCAGAGGCGCCAACCATGGATACGACACAGCCACCCACGATGGCCTATTTGGCAGCCTGGACGACATTGAAACCCAGTCCATCGTTTGCACATCGATGAAACACGAATCCAAGAAGCAGTCATATGACGACCGAGGCCGTGCTGCACACACGCAAGGTTCAAGATGAATGTAGTGATGACGCGACTATAGTACAGTACGCTGATCGAGGCGTTGCCTGAGTCGGGAATAGCATCAACGGCCATGACAAGAGCCGAGCCTCGATCTCGACATCATTGTGGCTATGTACCACAATGGTCAAGTGCTGAACCACGTCTGGAGCTGGTGAAGGAGAGGAAGACTGATGATGGATGCGTTTGTGATCGCTGGCCAGGCAGATGCATATCAGTTTGACATATTATGCATGATGCCGCCAGAGGCATAACGACAGTAGAGCAATAAGTGCCGCAAGAATAATGTTCCTCGATTCCCCAGTATTCAAGTTTTAAGCTTTATAACGGCCAAGCTGGGTCATCTCGGGTTGGTAGGCGAGGGAAGCATCGTGATTGGCAGCAAAGCGCAGGCAGCCAAATAAGCAGACGTTCCGCCTCACCTGAAACTCGAAACCGAGGCCCTAGGCGGGGCCGGTCTCGAAAACCGTCGTTATAGCTGAGACTCTCTATATGCCGGATCATAACCATATTGAAATCACGCCGCCATAAGGCGAACGCATGTGTGCTAAGACGCAGTGTGACTTCAGCGTTGGATGATCTGATGTGGGCCCTCGCAACTCCCATAGCAACGACCCAATCTATTCATGTTCTTTTTTCACGCGTCGAGACCCCCATGTCTCATCTGCACCGCACCCTTGCTGCATTCATGTGCACATGCCGACCTCCAATTACTGAACCCTGCCGAGCCATCGGGATCGTTTCAGAGACCTCGTAGGTCGACTCGCTGTTGCAATCATCCTTGAGATCCTGTCCAGAGACTGCTGGTTGATGCAGGCTGCAGATCGCACGACATCGGACTCCCGCTGCAGTAGCACATCACGATTGGATGTCTCTGTGATACCCAATGGACCGGCACATGTATGAACGTACAGCCCAAGTGGACGGACTCCTCGACGCAAGCAACATCGATCAGGCGTCAAGTCTACAAACTCATGGCGACTTCACCTCCCCAACCAGACCACTTTCCGGCCCAGGAGCCTGTCGACAAACACGCCGTTTGCAACTGAGGAACAACGGATTTCGTGCTGCTGCATTGCCAAGCAGGAAGGTGACACCGCAGTCACTGACCTCGACAAAGACGAGCTGGTCGAGCGCCCAGCACAACCCGGAGGACATTGAGAACATGTCACCGGGTCGGGAGTCTGGTCCTGCCACAATCCCACAAAGACAAAGTGCTGGAGCTCTGCGTGAGATCAGCAACCCGACTACTATGACAAGACCGCGAAGGCAAAAACCTCGAATCAAGATGGACGATGGGATCTTCAATCCGGCCACGGCCAACTATGGCGGAGTCTACGCTGACGCTCCTCTATCGTCACCACCGATGCCACCAAGTGGGATCAGAGCGAAGTCGGCCAAGACCAGAGCAAGGATGAAGAGGAGATCAATAAGCACCGAGCACACTAAACACATCGAATTTCTCGAGGCCGAGTTGGAAGCAGCACAATCGCAGCTACGCGCACAGATGTCCCCGACCGTGACCAGACAACGAGCTACACATATACGCACTCTCTCGACGGAGACCAAGCAGCTGCAGGAGCAACTTGAGGAATGGGAGAGAAAGTTCGATGAGCGATTACAGGAAATGCTCGAGCCTTACTTACAGGTTGAAGCCGACATCAGGACACGAGCTCGATGTTTGGAAGAGGAGCTCGAGTTGTCGAGATACAGGATTGGGGAGTTGGAAGGTCAATTGGATGCCAAGACGCATAGCCTGGATAGTATGGAGGCCGCAAATTTTGATCTCGAGCAGCGGCTGGAGATGATGGCTAGGTTGTTGGCGAGCTCACCTGTCAAGACCGACACACAAACAGTCAGACCTGGAAACGAGTTTGCTGGCAACAGACGAAAGCAATTACGACCCAAGTCGATGTTATCTCGATTCCCTACCATCAGCTCCCTCATCACATTCCCGGAGCATCAATCACAAATCAACTTCTCACCATCAACGCATGTACGCTCACAAACCACACCAAGTCCTGCGGTGGATGCGTCATGGCGACAACCTCGTCTTTCGATTGAGACCAATTTCCACTCGGATCATTCTTCTGATGCTGCTTCGATCTTCTCCGAAGCGCCCATGACTGCTGATAGTATGACCAGTGAAGATCCTTCAGAAATGATGACGGGGCCGTTCAGCTCTTGGAATCATCATCCCGGACAAAGTGCACGGGCACGATCAAGACCTGGTAGACGTATGCGGCGATTCGGTGCAGGGACTGCCGGCATGAAGTCCTTGATTCTTCCTGTGGCGTCACAATGCGAGCAAGCACAGCCCATGCACCCTTCTAGGTACTTTGAGCGGCGAGGCACGATGCCATCCTTCAACTACCATTCCCGCACGCAAAGTCAAATCGAAGAGCCCGACAGCCCCTGTTCGTCCGCATCACGTCGACGAGCAAGTACGGACGCCGATCGCACTATCTCTTCGACGTTGGCGTTGGCACCATTTGCGCCTTCTCCGCATGCAAGTGAAGACAAGTCACTTGCGTATGAAGGCCCTGGTTCTCAAGGCTCTGGCACGACCACGAGATGCTTCTCCACTTTTGGTACTGTGGCTGGGCGAAACCTGATGGATGAGCTGAGTGCTGTGCGGTCCCCTCAGTCATCTTCTGGCATGACTGATGATCGTCCTACCAGCTCGGCCGCTTCACAGAAAAGCCAAGGTCTTGATGCCACAACACTGGAAGCATTCCTTGGCAGTCACTCCTCACCTTATCAGCGTCTGCCATCACCCTCATCTGTGGTCAGGATGGCTTCTGCAGAGACAGCTGTGCAACGTCACCACAAGGCCATTCCTATCTCGCGGTGCAACACTTCGGCATGGAATCAACTCCGCATCATCTTTGGCGATATCTGGCGTTCACCAGTCGACATTGTGCGTCACTTCGTCCTGGCTACCCAAACTCACATGCGCATCCCCGGCCCACTGCGTAACGTGCAATGGTGGCTGATCAGTGTGTTGCTCGGGCCTATGGCGCGCCGCCATATGGTCAAGCGCTATTCCGATGAACGGTGCGATCCTCCTCGCCATGCAGCTGGTCCAGCTCTGATTGAGGGTCCTACGGCTACCGGCGAAGACATGGCATACGGCAGCACGTACGACTCTCCACGCAGCTCTCCAGAGCGAGAGGCCATGTCGGGTAAAGGTCGGAAACGCGCTCTTGTCGGTCCGGAGGCTGCCCGCAAGGACGGTGCATGCTGTGCCTATCATGCCAGCGCAAAACATGCTCCATGGCTGTGGCTTCGATTCAGCCTCACGCTTGCCGTGGCGGTTGGAGTGGCCTTTAAAGATGGGCCTGGCACATTATTGAAGGCTCCGTGTCTCCTGCCTGCGGCGAGGTCATGATGGCCGCGATGTGAGAGGGTTTGTTAGCATTTGAGTAATACTAGACGAGTAATGACTAGGAGGAGAGGGTGAGACGAGACCCACGGATGAAGATACCAAGACGATGCTGTGCTTTTGCACGCTGTGTTTAATGATGGACGAATAGACAGGCCCGTTTAATGGTTTGGGCTGCCAAACATCGTGATTATGTACTTTGATAATCAGAAAAGTATCGATACCCTTGCTTTGAAACAGTATATGCTTCCGATCCTCAGTCGGCTGAACAGCATACGTCATGTATTATGTTCTTGCAGCTGTGTCAATCGAGAGCGTAGCAGTGCCTGTGGGAGGATTCGGAAATAAACAGGTCACAAAGCTGTGTGCTCGTGCAGCTACACTGCATGAAGCGGCGACAACCTTTTTCTTCGTGCATGAGAACCAACCACCGTTATCGAAGGCCATCTGTATCAGAAGACAGCATTTGTGAGCAACATCAATCACAAATTGTGGACTTTGACGTAGCAGTGAAGGCCGCCGTCGCTAGCGAAAGCATGAGCAATCATCAAACATCCTTCAGAAATGCCGTCGAAGCAAGCCGATGCATGCCGGACACATGGCAGCGAGTGCCGAAGACACATTAGGACGTGGCCGCATGCGCGCGCCATGCAACCCACGGCCAATGGTGGAGCAATGACACTCACAAGCGAGCCATAGGGTCTCCTTCACCCCACCTGGCACCCCAACTGTGCCTCTGTACCTCGCATACATAAACAGACATCGCTGCTCGTGCACGATTGCGGGAGTTCTGATGTGAGAATCCGACGATATGGCCAACGGGACATCCGTGGGAATGCTTCAGGTCATGCCGACCGCAGACTACAATTCCGCCACGCTGACGGCCAAGATGCAGGCTGATGGGACGGCGTCGAAACCGATCCCGCTCTGGATCGATGGCGAGGAAGTGTACAACGAGACGACGTTTACGGTGCAGAGTCCGGCGACGCACCAGCGGATCTGGAATGCCAGCGCCGTGTCCAAGCAGCAAGCTATCCAAGCTGTCGAGGCGGCACAGCGAGCGTTCAAGACGTGGCGGCATGCGAAGCCCGCGACCATCCAGGCCATATGTCTCCGCGCCGCGGATCTGTTCGACGAGCAGGCGCCGCAGCTGATCGAGATCATGGCGCAGGAGACGGGTGCCCAGGAGAGCTGGGGCGCGATGAACATCCAACTGGCCACCGGGATGCTGCGTGATGTCGCTGGACGACCAGCCGCTATGCTGGGGACCATCCCGCCTACGACTCTCGCGGGCCAGGCGGCGTTCGTGTTCAAGGAGCCCCTGGGTGTCAACCTTGGAATCGCACCGTGGAACGCCCCTCACATCCTCGGCGTGCGCGCGTTCATCTTCGCTGTCGCCACCGGCAACACCGTCGTGCTGAAGGGAAGCGAGCTCTGTCCGAAGACATTCTGGGCGATCGGCGCCATCATGCATCAAGCTGGGCTGCCACCCGGTGTGCTGAATGTGATCTTCCATCAACCCTCAGACGCCGTGGCTGTCACGAATGCTCTGATCGAGCATGTTGCGGTCAAGAAGGTCAACTTCACCGGCTCCACGGCTGTTGGCTCTATCATTGCGGCGAAAGCTGGGAAGGAACTCAAGCCCGTGCTGATGGAGCTTGGAGGTAAAGCCAGCGCAATTGTGTGCGAGGATGCCGACATTGAAAAAGCAGCTTTCCAATGTGCATTGGGTGCCATGTTCCATGCTGGACAGATCTGCATGTCGACCGAGCGCATCCTCGTCCACCAGTCGATCCAGGAGCCGTTCACGAAGGCTCTAGCCAGCGCCATGGAAGCAGTCTACCCTGCCGATGGCATGGCGCCAGTCCTCATCGCCACCGCCGCCGTCGAGAAGAACCGCCGTCTTGCCTCAGACGCTGTAGCCAAAGGCGCGAAGCTCGCCTTTGGCGACCCTGACAGATACGAACACTCGGACTATCGCCTCCGCCCCATCGTCATTGCAGACGTCAAGCCCGGCATGGACCTCTACCACACCGAGTCATTCGGCCCTAGCGTCAGTGTGATAGCTGTCGCGAGCGACGAGGAAGCCATCGACATCGCCAACGATACTCCCTACGGCCTTTCTGGTGCCGTCTTCACTGAGAGCCTAGGTCGAGGGCTGAAGATTGCCAAGACGATCGATAGTGGCGCTATCCATATCAATAGCATGAGCGTGCAGTAAGTCTCCAAGTCCTCGAACCCCATCTAGCCTCCAAGACTGTGAAGATTCTCCGAAGCTGACCATATACGCTCTATAGTGACGAAGCGACGCTACCGCATGGCGGCGTCAAGTCCTCGGGCTGGGGACGCTTCAATGGACACTGGGGCATGGAGGAGTTTGTCAAGTTGAAGACTGTCACGTATATGGAAGTGTGAGATGTGTGAATGGTGTGCTATGATACCTATGTGAAGATGTGCTGGTGATGTTGACGCTGAGATTAACGAGTGTCTTCCGCTCTGGGTCCCTCGCTTCTTCGTAGATGACTTGCGAGAACTGTAGATATTTGAACGTAGCTGGGACGATTGTGAATATCTGAACATAGCTAGTACGAAGGTTCGCCACGCATGGAGAATGAGCATACTTTAGGTAACCTGCTTCCCGTTAAAGCCTCGAAGAGATCATTCCATCACCGCCCCTCCAATCTCCCGCAGCAGACGACATCCAGCCCAAACTGCCGCCACGCCGCCCCCTGCAGCCTCGCCGCATTCACGCGCTCGCCATGCTCCAACGTCCAGCCCGCCGGCGCGACCACCACCCCGCCCTCGCCCAGCCATGTTGGTGCAACCGTGATAATTACCACGTTCACGAGCTCCGGCATCCCCAGTAGCGTCGAGATCACCCTTGCGCCGCCCTCGATCATCACACTCCTCATTCCCCTGCGCCTCAGCTCCCGCAGGATCTCCCGCCACTCGA
Source organism: Microcyclospora tardicrescens (assembly GCA_003012245.1). Taxonomy (NCBI): domain Eukaryota; kingdom Fungi; phylum Ascomycota; class Dothideomycetes; order Capnodiales; genus Microcyclospora; species Microcyclospora tardicrescens. The sequence continues at coordinate 191,544 of PXOE01000060.1, forward strand.
GCGCCGACCGTCCGTCCGGCTGTGTGCGTGCAGGTAAGTAGATCTGCTCGGCAAGCTTTCGACCTTCCGGCAGCGCTGTCTCCTCCAGCCCATCCCGCCCCTGATCTGCGCGGAAGATCCACACCGGTCGACCCACACGCTCGCGCGCCAGCTGCTCGAGTTTTGACCCTTGCACCGTCCAGCGCCCACGGGGATCGACAACGACCGGCTGCGGCTGGTCCTGCATCGTGGCACCAGGATAGCGACTGTTCAAGCCCGGGTCATCCGGGATCGCGGTGCCAACACCGACGAGGATGGCGTCGTGGTGCAGGCGGAGGTAGTGCGTCATGGCTTTCGTCTCGGGGCCGGAGAGCGTGGTGCGAACTCCAGGGGCGAGCGAGATCATGCTGTCGAGGGAGGAGGCGTAGGTCAGTGTTACGAAGGGGAGGTCAGGATCTATGGTGGCTTTTCCTGAGGTGGTAGTGCTGGAAGCGGCGTCTGCAGTCTTGGGGAGAAAGGGTTCGAGGTAGTCGATTTCCGCCTGTGAGAGCGATTGTGTTGAGGACATGGTGGAGAGGTGGAGTTTGCAATCGACTCGTAATAGGGCTGGGATTTTGGTCTTCTTTTGCAGTTCTTATGAATGGCGCGTCTGATGTTTCTAGATCAGTGCATTCGCCAGGTGAAGGACTTTCTGGATCTTGCGTCTCATGTATCCATTGATGAGAGTTGACTGGAATTTCCCTTGCTTCGGGGCAGCTCCCGCTGCCTGAGGTGGCTAGATAATTACACATCATCAAAAGCCGTATCGTAGAACTTGTGAGAATGTGATTTGGGATACCTCAAGCGTGGGACGTGGTGTCACGTCTGTCCGAGGAGACTAAGTCGAGCTGCTTCAAATCTGTGCAATGGGCAACCACATACCGTACGATAGGCGGAACAATTGGTCTGAGCTCGTTTCTTAGTCGACTGATACATCAATGTTTGTTCGCTCAGTCCTATTGCTGATGAAGAGAGACGTATGTGTGTGCGAGTATTGTCGCGGAATGAGAAGTGATGTAGAATAACAGATACATGTCACATTTCACCTCATCCACCTTTACTCTCTACGAATTGAGATTGGCACAGACGCTGAACATAATGCCCACACGCCTTGAAAATACAATCCGTAGAATTACCACAATCTGGTGTACAGTTCTACATCTAGACTTTGCTCAACGATGAAGCTCAATTTTACGGACACGCATTACTCTCGGATGTACTCAGACCAAACTTCAGCATTATCGGTCCTTAACGTATCGAGGTCGGTACTCCCCAGTCTGAACTATGCAAGATCATGGAGGAATCCGATATAATGAAGTTTCAATGCAAGACGAGATCACTTTTCATAGGCGCTTGACGATCGCCATGGCCAGTGTCCGGTAGAAGAATGAAATCTCCAGCAGAGTCAGCGTCAGTCGACCTATATCTGGCGTCAGCACTCCATAGCATCACAAATAAAGCAACCCCAGCTTACATATTCATTGCAGCCAGCGTCCAGTAGCGGCCTACAGCTGCCTGGGCTTTCGTCAGACCATGTCGTCCGGCATCAGATCAAGACACAGTCCAGCGATTAGGTCCAGGAACAGCATCAATGTGAGACGTCAAAGTACGATAGAGACTATCGACGACCAAAGTCTGTACGCGGTG